>VZTF01006977.1:108361-139881 GCA_013397755.1 Cnemophilus loriae | reverse complement strand
GGCGGCTGGTTCACTGTGATGCTGAAGCCACGAGAGAACTGTTTTCTTGTGGAGAATCTCCACAGTATGGCTAAGAGAGACTCCGCTCTCTAAGTGAAATGAAGAAAGGTAAACTGACTGGTTTAGCCAGGTGGTAAACTGACTGAGAAACATCAGATTTTGTGTCTTTGCATTGGCAGTCAGGGAAATATCTGAAAGAGAAGTTGGGGGGGGCGGGGAGGAGAGGTTTTCTGAAGGTTTAATCTAATTTTTATTATTTGGTTCTTTTTATTTCTTTTTTTTCTTTTAGTTCTGTTAATAAAACTTTCTTTATATTCTCTGAAGTCTGAGCCTGCTTTGCTTCTCCTAATCCTTAACTCACAGAGGAAAATGTCCTAAATAATAGACCCAAATTTAAATTATTGCACTTAAATTGGATTGGCGAACTCAAAACCACTACACTTTAATTGGTATTTCTGCCTGGTTGGTATCAAACCACTACAAAAGTATATTGTTATTGTATATATGCCTGAAATCTGAGAGAGAGGAAAGATTAATCTCTTGTAGAATAGAACTAGGATAAATCACTTTCTAATTTCCAAAGGATAACAAATGTAAAGCTGCTTCCATTACTATGTATCAAGCAAGGAAAAAGATCACTGCCTGCTATCTATAATAAACTAGGCAAACAATTGCACCCTCTGTTTTGCTTACAACATACTCGTTATAGTGACTGTAATTCCACCACAGTTTGTTCCTTTCATTTGTTTTGTAAGATGAGTAACACTAGAAACAACAGAATCAAGACTTTTCTCTAGCACCATCAGCAGGCAGAGAAGGCTCACTAGTCTCTACTCATAAGCTCTCAAAACAGAGAGGAGAAAGTCCACCTCTGTTTAGTTGATCTTCATTTTTATTTCGAGGTAAATTAGTGAAAGAGAACTAATAGGGCTATGATTACAGTACTAAACAAGACTGACTTAAGCAAAAATTAGTGCTTTCTAACGCCACAGATTCTGTAATTCCCCTCTGTTTTCAGGGACAAGGGGTAGGGACTCATAAAGGTCTTAGAGAAGCTGACGGCCAGGTTCCACAGTTGACAGAGATTACAAACCAATATACATGACCAACATCACAAATCCCTTCACAACCCTACACATAAGCACCAGAGTATTTGAAGACTGCTCTGACATCCACTCGCAATAGCCTTTAAGATGATGTCTGACTTCTAATTAAACAGAGGTGGTGTGGATCCTCCTAACTCCAATATACTCACTTCCAGTGAAGAACTACAGTGACTCTATACTCAACAGTATTTCAATAAGTTTCACTGAGTTTTCCCCTCTGGGCAGGAGGTAAAAGGAGCAAAGATTCTCTTTGCTCCCTTTCTGCCCTTGCCCAGTAAAAAACTTCATCCAAGAGGAAGGATGGAAGTAACCTGAATAAAGCAAATAAACAGTCATTGAAGTAACAACAACTTTAGCTGCACATATTAATCTATTTCAAAGTAATGTGTTATCCATCATAAATTGATAAGCAAATCTGACAAGTAAATAGATTTTAAAAAGACAATCAAAGATCTTGTTGAAATATTTTAAATAGACATGCTAGCTAATTAACATGATTAATAAATTGCAGTAATAGTGACAGAATTTTTCAGTTCAATATGGCACTTCGTGTTCACACTCACTAGCTAGTTCTACTAGTATAATACAAGAAATTGAGTCTGTCTACAATAAAATTAAAAGCCTTTTGTAGATAATGACATAATAACAATGTTTTAATAATAGTGTTTAAAACCGTTTCCTCAATCCTACAGCAACCGGAAATTTAAAACTAGGATCCAGAAGACTTACTTCTTTCAGATGTTAGAAATCCTCATGAAGCAGAGAGGTGGCAGGGAGAAGGTGCCCATATCTTTTAAGAAGCTTCAGAACAAAGCAATAAGTCTATACTTACTCTCACTTTCTCAAAAAGTAATCCCTCACAAGCTCAGCAAGAAAAATGCAGAGTAACCGATTTACTGAACACTAGACAGACATATTGAAACAAACTACAAGTTAAATTTTCTTACATTGTAGATACAAGACATATGTTAATCTCCTGGATGCTGTTGAACTCTCTTACAATTCTGATCCTATCTTCTGATTTTGTATTTCCATCAAGTCTTCGGTAATCTAGCCCAGATGCCATACAGTACTGTTCCAGCACATCTAGCAACTGAGTGGAAAAATGAAGAAAAAAGGAAAAGAAAAAGTTAATTACATAATACTATCTTTTAAATTAAACATGATCACAGGGGCCATGTTTATCAAATATATTTTCAGTACACCACCTATTGCACAGGAGAGTAAATCTTTGCCATTTTGGTATCAACATTCATGATTCTCTTTAGCCATGATTCTACAGCACACAAGGTGATTAATATTGGTCTGCTGTGGTCTCACTCCATTATCCAGCCCTGGCTGCCTGTTTCATCTCTAACTGTCACTCAATCCAACCCAATAAGCAGGCAGTGCATTTAAGCAGCTTCCTCCCATCTTAGCAAGTTGCAATTACTCGAAATGTTGCAATGGTGCAATTACAGTAAATGAGCACCACAACCAGCACAGAGCGCACAGTCAGAGTTCAGGGGCATGGAGTGAAAGAGACTGCAGTAATCAGCAGTCAGTCTGGTACTGAACACCATAAAACATAGCCTAAGACACATAAATACTTTACTACTGCCTCTAAACATTAAACTTGCATTCTTTCTTAAAGCCAAAGAAATTAAGTATTTAAGACTCGGAACTACCATTCAAATTACTATTTTTTAAAATACTTTTTAGTGCTATCTTTACAAATATTTAAATAAAAAGCCCCAATACAATATAGTACACTATTTCAGAAAACACATTATTCCCTAACAAGAAAATCAAGGAGCAAAACTTAAACTTCCCTTAAAAGTAAAATGTACATATATCTCTTGCTCCAATTAGACAGTTTTAATTTCAAATCAACTGGTGCAGCTAGAATTTAAGTTTCATTGCTGATGATAATCAAAGTCAGCAGAATGAGGAAACTTAACAACTTTCAGTGCTAACACAAAGGTTTTAGGACATGGCAGTCATACTGCGCTGTGACAGAGCTCTAACTCAAGACATACCAGCTGAACTCAGCTATCTGCACCTGAAGTAATAGAACTATTTCAAAAAGCTCTAGGGAAGGCACAAGAGTGTTACACTTGTTTAGCCATCACCATTTTTATCATGAGGTAACACAAGGTTTCAATATGCTTGTGGAGTACAGCACACTGTCCTCATAATTACTTCTCACAGCAGAAGCAATAAGGAAATGTGGTTGACAAGGCATCAACTTCAGCGATTCACGCTTCAGAAGTTACTGCTGCGGTTAATTGATAAAAATCACATGGAGCTCACCTTTGTGGAAAAGGAGAAAAGAAGAACTTTATCCTTATTTTTTCGGAAGTGATTTAAAAGCTGCTGAAGGACCTGTAAATGAACCACAGCAGAAAAATGAAGAAATTTTTATCTACAGGTCATCTCACACACACTTACTCATGTTTTCAACCTCCAAACAGGCTACACTGTACTTAATTATTTGCAAAGCAGAACAGAGCCGTAACAGAAATCATTACTAACATGGGCCAAATCAATACTAACGGGCCAAATGTAACGGAGATGCCAGACTTTTGCATTTTTCAGTGATGTGCATGGAACTCCTACTGTGAAAAGGTCATCAGACCACTAAGAGGTAAATTCAGAAGCTATTTGTGTCAGTGCATAAACTGCAACAAAAAGTTACTCTTATGTCACACATTAGCTCAGATTCTGAGTTTTTTGCATTTAAAAAATGCACACATTTATCCTGAAAACTCCAAGGTCTGTTTAAACTTTCTGTCCTACATCTGAGTTCAGAACTTCTTGGAACTTGTCTTCTTAAAATAATCAGTGAGATGTATGCCCCTCCCCGCTCCCACTCTCATCTGTTGCTCTGTTTACAGTAGGATCCAGCTTCCCAGACTCTGCACAGACCTTGAAATGCCAATAATCCGCCCACACACAATGTTCTTCTGGTGGGGAAGCAAATAATCCAGAGCCTTGTGTATAATAGTGATACTGTTATTTTCAAAAGAAGCATGTCCACATCTGGCAATGTCAGCTCCAGAGCACTGTGCAGAAGCCACACACAATGGGAAAAGAGGAATTTTCTGTACCACGACTGTAGCTTTTTCCCACTGGGCAATAAATATTTTTGAAATTATATTTATTCACTGATAAATACATAAACCGTTAATCAAGAGGTATTTCACTAAAAGCCTAACAAATCTTTGACAATCAAATAATGATGAATGCTTATATTAATGTTACAATTCTGGACAATATCTAGAACATCAAATGGGAATTATATGTCACTAATGAGCTCCTTAGTAAATGTCAGCCAGCCTGTTACAAGTGAAAACAAGTTACAAATGACAGATTTTTTTGCCTCGTTTCACTTTACATGAACATATAAACTAGGATTCATTTTACTGTGGAAAAAAAGTCCACAACAGGCAATTTAACAAGAGGTATACTACTTATATTTTTATTTTATTTAGCCACATTAAGAAAAGAAACAGAAGTGACATTCTTTTAAACTAGAAGGAATTGGCTTCTGTGTTATTGTTGTTATTATTAAAGTACAGGTCAAATAATGAATTTCCTATATAAGAATACAAAAATAAATCCACACAATTTCCTTAAATAAAATGGATCAATTTCATCCCCTTTGGGAATTTACTTATTCTGGAGTAAAAAACAACTCTAACAGGGCAAAGTAGTGAATGCTTTTGCACCAAAGAGAAGTAAATTCTACACTTGCGCACCAGAGTATTATCCTGCATGTTTTTAGTCCAAAACAGAAATATTTGATCATACTCAAGCAGAAGTCACATGTTCTTTGTAAGAGTCCACATGGATTTAAACATAGGTCTCCCCATTCCTACACACTGTGAGTCATCCGTATGTTATTAAATTTTACCTCTTGCTTTTGAGAATTTTTTTCTATAGAGATGTTCAAGTTAGCCTACAGTATTTTTTAAGCCTTCAAAGCCAGGCCTGCCTAGATCCAAGTTATGTTTAATGGTAGAGGTTACCATTTCTTGCAAAGTGCTCCAATAGACTTTCATTTTCCTACCGAATGATGAGATGCCAAGCAAAAATAATTAAATCAATACAACAGTTATTCCTAAGATATTTGTATTAAGAACAGTATTCCAAAACCCCACAAATGCATGTCTGTGGAAATACTATGAATGCAGCTAAAAAAAAAAAATGTAATTCAACTGCCCAGACATTTCATAACCCTTTAATCTAACCCTTCACACTTAGAAAGCTTATAGAGTCTCTCTGAGACACAATTTTAACAAAACTATAAAAATAATCAAACAAGGTAGTCTGAATGAGAATTACTGCAGGCTTGTAAAGCTCTACTCACTCATCTTCTTTCTCACGCAGTGCCCAATACTTCTGTGTGGACAATCTGAAATCATTGTGTTTCAAAAGCAATGAACCACTTGTCCTTACACTTTGCAGGTGCCCACTATCTTACACCACGACAGAAAAATGGTGGTTTCCAAACAAAGCACGACACTCCTTTCATTCAGTTCTCACATATTCAACTACTTCTATTTAAAAATCTAACCATGGTAATAACATGTTTAAGCAAAGTTTGAAAACTGTATGTTCTGCAGTACAAGTGAAAAGAAGGGGATAATTTCACAAAAAAAGCTGAAGCTCACTCACACCACATCACTGTGTATTACCCACCTCCCACTGTGACACAGATATATTAGTGTCCTCATTATACCATATTAGGTATACAATCAATGTTTATATATGCTGTGCATTTGGATTATAGGGACTGTTTTTTCCAGGCTCTTGCTGTAATCCAAAATTCAGAACAGAAAACCTGGGGTGGCATGTTGTAAATGCTACAGCTTGCAAAACACACAGAGATGACTGCAGCCACAGCAACAGGTAGGACACAAACACCACATACAGGCCACTCTTTAACCCTTGCTTACAAGCAAATCTAGTTTTACTGATGGAAGTAATTCGTATCCCGCGACAGAATGTTTCCCTGTGTGTTTTATCTCTGTTTGGTTGGAGAACAGATACTGTAAGCAGATGGAACCTCTTCAACTCAGCAAAACAGTTACAGCTGCTTAGCTAACAAACAAAAAAATCACAGCCTTTCCCCATTCCCTGAATAAATTTTTTAACAATGCCACAAACTATTCCTTTGCAACTACGCTTATCTACAAAAGAATAACCACCTGTACCAAAATTTGTGTAGGCTGTACTGAATTTTAATTTAAAAGACAAAGTAATACTTAGTCTACACTACCAGATGAAAGTTACAAAAGAATTTCACTTAGTTTCTAGAATTTATTTATGAAACAACAACAGTGCAACAAGGCTATTCATAACATTTTACTATCATTTGTCTCAGTTATTTCCAAATAAACACGTTAAAAATTGATAAAGCCATTTTCAAGCTTTAGTACTAGTTGACTCCTCTGTGATTACTTTCTTATGGTAAAACAGCTTTCTAAGTTAAATACTTCCTGAATGATTTTGCTTTCACAGTATAAAATGCAAAATCATCACAAACAGCTTTCATTTTATAATTTAGAATAGAAAACAAAAAAGCAAGTCACCACATCAGAAACATATGAACCAGTTTTTGGCATCATGAAGTCAAAATTAATGGACCCAAAACCCAGCTTATTTTCAATGACAGCTATATAACCCACTATCCTCTTTCCAGGCACAAAGATCACCGAATCATACAATGGTTTGGGTTAAAGACCATTTAGTTTCAAACCACACCACCACAGGCAGGCGTGCCACCTACTAGATTCAAAGTCCTATCCTAACTGGCCTTGAACACTTCCAGGGGTAAGGCAGCCACAGCTTCTCTGGGGAACCTGCTCCAGTGCCTCACTACCTTCACAGTAAAGAATTTCTTCCTATTACCCAATCTAAACTTACTTTCTTTCACTTTGAAGCAATTATCCCTCATCCTATCACTGTAAAAAGTCCCCGTCCAGACTTCTTTAGACTTCCTTCAGCTAGTGAAAGGTGGCAATAAGATTATCCGAGAGCCTTCTCTTCTCCAGACTGAGCAACCTCAACTCTCTCAGCCTTTCCTCATAGAAGAGGTGTTCCACCCATCTAATAATCTCCATGGCCCCCCTCTGAACTTGTTCCAACATGCCCATATACTTTTTGTGCTGAGAAAGCTGGATACAGTACACTGCAAGAGTGGAGCAGAGGACGAAAATCATCTCTCTTGCCCTGCTGGCCACACCTTCTTTGATGCACTCCGTGACACGTTTGGCTTTCTGGGCTGCAAGNTCTCTCAGCCTTTCCTCATAGAAGAGGTGTTCCACCCATCTAATAATCTCCATGGCCCCCCTCTGAACTTGTTCCAACATGCCCATATACTTTTTGTGCTGAGAAAGCTGGATACAGTACACTGCAAGAGTGGAGCAGAGGACGAAAATCATCTCTCTTGCCCTGCTGGCCACACCTTCTTTGATGCACTCCGTGACACGTTTGGCTTTCTGGGCTGCAAGCACACATTGCTGGGTCATGTCCAGCCTCTCATCCCCAGCACCCCCAAGTCCTTCTCGGCAGGGCTCCTCTTGACCTGTTCATCCCCAAGCCTGTGTTGATACTGGGGGTTGGCCTGACCCACGTGCAGCACCTTGCACTTGGACTTGTTGAACCCCAGGAGATTTCTGCAGGCCCAGTTCTTGAGCTTGTCCACGTCCCTCTAGATGGCATCCTGCCCTTCAGGTGTGTCAACAGCACCATTCAGCTTGGTGTCACCTGCAAATTTGCTGAGGGTGCACTTGATCCCTTTTATCTATGTCATTAATGAAGATATCAAAAAATACTGATCCCAGTACAAATCCTTGAGGGACCCCACTTGTCACTGATGTCCATTGTGACACCAAGCTGTTGACCACTACCCTCTGGATGTGACCATCCACACAATTCCTCATCCATCTAACAGTCCACCCATCAAATCCATTCCTCGTTGGTTTAGAGAAAAGGATATTATGGAGGACCTTGTCAAAGGTGTTACAGAAGTCCAGACAGATAAACCCTATAGCCCTCCCACTGTTCACTGATGAAGTTACTCCAGTTTAGAAGGACACTAGTTTAATCAGGCGAGACTTGCCCTTGGTGAAACTGTGACAGTTGTTTCAAATCACATCCCTGTTCTCTTTATATCTTACTATAGCTTCCAGAGGGATCTGTTCCATGATCTTCCCAGGCACACAGATGAGGCTGACAGGTCAGTACTTGTCAGGGTCCTGCTTTCTTGTCTTTTGTAAAGACGGGTACAATGTTTCCCTTTTCCAGCCACCTGGGACTTCACCTGGCTGCAACGACTCTTCAAATATTATTGAGACTAGCTCCGCAACTACATTAGTCAACTCCCTTAGGATTCTGGCATTCATTTCATTGGGTCCTATGGACTTACATACAATGAGGTTCCTTCGGTGGTCATAAACCTGATCTTTACTTACTGAGGGAAGAACTTTGCTCCCCCAGTGCACATCCTGTTGTCCACACACTCCAGAGGTGTGAGAAGAGAGGTCACCATTAAAGACTGAGGCAAAATGCTGTTGAGCACCTCAGCCTTCTCCTCATTCCCAGTTTTCCAGCATTGTTCATCAGAGGCGTACACACTTCCTTCAACTTTACTTTTCTGGCTGACACACCTGTAAAAGCCCTTCTTGTTTTATTTTGCATCCCTTGCCATGTTCAGCTCCAGCTTCATCTCTGCCTTCCTCATCCCATCCCTACACACCTGGCAATATCACCACATAGGTCAGCATATTCTGTTTATACTAAGATATATTTCATGAATGGCACAAAATTCAAATTCCCCTCAAAAGAGAAAACAGATCAATTTCTCTCAAAGTAAGCAATTCTTTCAATGAATTTTATCCTAATTTACAGACTGAAATAGACACTGTACATTTCTAAATTAAAGCATCATGAACAAAACCAGTCTGTCATAACTGCAGCATTTGAAAACACAAATATTCTATAATTCATGAAGTAAAAAAAAACCCAAACAAACAGAAACCCTCATAATAATACAAGATCATGATTTCCCACCTTGGAGGAAAGAAAGGGCCAAACTGCTTTGTACCTTTGCCTGCTACTACTTCAGTACAGTGCTAGATCTGACATTATTTGAAAGGTCACAGAAAAAATGTTCTGTGAAAGAACTATAGTAATTTTTTCCATTTTCTTTCTTACTTTCGGCACCTCTCATTTACCAAACACATTGAAGAAATATTTTTCCATACAACGAGCACTTCAAAAGTGCAAGGTTGGAATTTACAATCCATTTTCCCATTATATATACTGAGCTTTTTAAAAAAATGGAAATGCTCCCCACCAAGGCTCTTCTCAAGAACCTGTGCTTGCTTTTTAAGGGTTCGGGTTTGAGGAGCTTGTGGGGGTTTTGCCATCCCTCCTTCTTTTTTTTTGGTAGAGGAGTGTGGTTTGGTTTTGGGGTGGCAGAGGGGTTTGGAGGGAGAGGTTGTGCTTGTCTTTTTTTTTTGCAATTACCTATGAACTATATTAAGAAATACCTTGAGATACAAGAATATTGCCCAGCATAGAGTGGTAACTACACATATATAGAATATAAATAAAATAATCAGAGTAAAATACACAATATATCAGGGAAGTCTTTACTGAGACAGAATGAATATGAGCATTAGATGATTCACTAATAATGAAAAAAAAAACACACAGGAGTAACCACCATGATAACAGCTCTCCATTTTTTCTTATATTTCTCATCTTGTTCAACTTATGTCTGGGCAATTTACTCAGCAAAGTAACCTGGCCTTGCACATACCGGGCTAGTTACTCCAGGATTTATTTTTCTAACTGTGGATATCATCACTGGCAAAAGTAAGCATTCAACTTGGCCAACATCGGCGTCAAGCCATCAGCACAAGCTCAGTATAGTTAAGATGATGACAGCCTCTGCTTTCTTGCCACCTCAGTTATGCTCTTACTCCAGCAGTGCAACAGCAGAATCTTCTTAACACCCAGGGCCACTGCACACAAGCATGAGAAGAACCTGACTGCCACCAGCCAAGGTTACATCCAACTCACACAGCCACAGTCAGCTGTACCCATGAGAAGACACTGCATTCTATGTTATCACAGAAATAACACAGACTTAGAGCTATGGTTTGGAATAGATTTCTCCCAACGGGCAGCTCTGAAAGCTATAGGCTTTGAAGGCACATAATGCTGGAACCTCTGCCATAACTCAAGCATTTTTGCTCACCTGTGTTGTCCACTTTTGTGTCAAAAAACACATAATGAAAATGTTCTAAGGCAGTGCTGGAGTCAAGTGTGCAACAGCCCCATGAGGCAAAGTCCTTAAGAAATGAAAATCAATTTTAGTCACAGAAGCATTTAGGTTGCAAAAGAACTCCAAGATCGAGTCCAACCTTTGACTAAACACAACCCTGTCAAACACACGACAGCAACTAAGTGCCATGTCCAGTTATGTCTTGAACACTTCCAGTATGGTAAATCTCCACCACCTCCCTGGGCAGCCAATTCCAGTGCTTGACAACCGTTTCCATGAAGAAATTCTTCCTGATGTTCAACTTGAACCTCAACCAGCACAGTTTGCGGCGATTTCCTCTCATCCTTTCACTTGTCATCTGGGAGAAGAGACTGATCCCCTTATGTCATGGTTTAGGAACGGCACTTTGCAATTCAGTGCCCCCACCAAGACTGTCCCAAACCAGATGCCGCTCTCTCGCTCCATCCTTCCCTCCTCCTACCCTGGCAGGATGCAGTTGAGAATTGGAGGCACAAAAGGTGAAAATCATGGGTCGAGATATGAAAATTTTACTGGAAACAGCAGTAAGGTAAGAAAACCAACAGTATTAATGACAAAAGTACAAGAGAGAAGGCGATTCACATGCTAAAATGCTCATTGCAGATTCTGTAAAAATGAACAATGCTCCTCCCACCATGTTTTTGTTGACTGGAAGACACCCCCTTCTTGTCGGAAAGCAGAGTCTCTTGCCCTTGTCCCAGCGGTGACAGGGAGGTAGTATAGAATAACCCTCTGGCCACGCCTGCACTGCTCCAGGCACCACCTCCGCACAGCTACAGCACAAAATTAACTCTGTCCTGGCCAAAATCAGGGCAGCATCTTACACAACCTCATTTCAGGTAGCTGTACAGAGTAATAAGGAGGCTCAGGAGAGACCTTTTCTCCAGGCTAAACACTCCTACCTCTCAGCTGCTCCTCATAAATCTGACACTCCAGACCCTTCACCAGCTCCGTCGCCCTTCTCTGGACACGTGCCAGTAGCACCTCAGTGTCCTTCTTGCTGTGAGGGGCCTAGAACTGGATACCACACTCATGGTGTAGCCTCACCAGCGCTGAGCACAGGGGAAGAATCACTTCCCTGATCCTGTTGGACACAAAATTTCTGACACAAGCCAGAATGCCACTGGCCTTCTTGGCCACCTGGGCACACTGCTGGCTCATGTTCAGCCACTGTTGACCAGCACCTCCACATCCTTTCTCACCTGGCAGCTTTCCAGACACTCTGCCCCAGCCTGTAGTGCTGCAAGGGGTTGTTGTGGCCAAATGCAGGACCTGGCATTTGGTCTTGCTGAACCTTATATCATTGGTCTTGGCCCACTGATCCCTCTGCAGAACCTTCCTAACCTCCAGCAGATCAACAATCCCACCCATCTTAAGCTTACAAACCTACTGAGAGTGCACTCGATCCCCGCATCCAGATCATCAGTAAAGACATTAAACAGGACTGGCCTCAACACTGAGCCCTCGGAGACATCACTGGTGACTGGATGTCAACTGGATGTCGCACCATCCATCACCACTTTCTGGGATTGGCTACCAAGCCAGTTTTTAATCCGGCGAAGGGTGCACATGTCCAAGCCATGGGCTGCCACCTTTTCCAGGAGAATGTCATTGGAAAATAAAATTTAAAAAAATAATAAAATAATAACAAAAATGTAAAATAGTAATGTGAGTAATGTCATGGTAAAATAATTAGTAACAGAATTGCTTCCTAAGCAATTCTTCAACCCCTGCAGATGATGAATTTGGTTTTTAAAGCTATGTATTAAAAATTCGCTGGTAGCTAATTTAACAACTAAATTCACCTTCTCAAAATAATTAAGTGTATGCAACAAAGTGAATACGCAGGCATTTCACACATATGTATTAACAGTAAAGAAAGATGTTGCTTACACAGCAACAAATCAGTAAAGTGATAACAGCCATTACTACAGCAACATAGTCCTCCCATTGCCACCAGCCCCAAGAAAATATTAATATCCAGGTTTATGGAGCCAAAATTCTGCATAGCTTCTAACCTCCCCAGTTACTCCCAGCTCAGGAACACTCCTAGAACTAGCATGGTTTTCTTTTTAATTAGCTATATTAGACATACTTTCGATCTACAATAAACAACATCATCATCATCATCTACACTATATGTCATCATTAAACATCTTTTGTTCCTCTCTGAAACCAAAGAAGGACAGTCTCTGAGATGAGGAGTTTAGTACATTCATACTGGACACATTTATTTTGGTCACCTTTAGTATGACTACTATTATTTTCATTTAATGTCCAAAGGGTTCAAGAAGTCAGTAAACACTCAGCACATCTTCACCAGTTCCATGCTATTCATGATTGTGTAGGTCCCACTCACATTGATCCTAAGACATTCTTTACAGTCTGGAGAGTCCCAGCCTACTCAGCTGCTTCTGACACACAGTTAATAACCACCTTTGTGGCCCTTCTCTGAACTGTCCTCTGAACCTTTTCAAAGTCTAACATATACTTTTTGAGAGGAGAGATTGGAACTACACACAAAATTGAAGCTGTGCACAAACCATGAAGCCCATTTGTAGCAAATGGAGCAAACAATTTTGTTTTGCTTCCTTTTCTTTGCCAAATATTTCAGACTGTCACTGGAATCCATGGTTTTGTGAAACAATAGTTCTGTTGACTATAAGGGTCATTTCCATACCCACCATAAAACATGTGAAGCTAAAATCTCAGAAAATCTTAGCATCAAAGATTACTCTTATCCAGTCTTGGCCCAGATGCATACTGATCCACGACAGCACCTACCTGCTGTTGTATGACCAACCATAAACAGAATGATTAAAACCCCCCAAACTATTAGGTGTATATTTTCTTATATCCATATAATATAGGCCAAATCTATTACTATTAATAATATTTATTTTTCTTCTAAGGAATGGGTTTACCTTCATTTTTCCACTGTATTTTGGATCTGAAATTGTTTCAAAGGCTGCATCTTTGCTTAACTGTACAAAATCTGGAAAACTGGAAAATACCTGGCTGCAAACTCGTTTGATATGCGCTTCCTGGAAGAAAAGCAGGAAGATTGAATAGGTGTTAAAAATCAGAGCTATATTAAGCTATAAAAGGAGTTAAACAGGTTGAAACATGATCTGTCAAAGTATCTCAAACAGAGTTACGTAGTTTTTAACTTAGTTCACTACAAAATTGCTGGATAAAACATATCCTTGTGTGTTTCGCTCTGTTTCATTTAAAAAGAAAAGAGATTCTTAATCTGAAATCATGGATCGTATCCAAAATTTCTTCTCCTGGCCAGAATCGTCAGTTTCAAAAAATTCTGTTGCCTTGAAGTTTGCATTACCCAACAGTTGTGCATCAACATTTCTCTTGACCCTCTAGCATAACAAACCACTATGGGAATTACATATTGTTCCACAACAAAAACAGGAAAGGCACTTAAGCTGTTCAAAAGCCACATAAAGCTCCACTGCTAAATTTAGCTCTGAACTTAAACACAACCCCACACTTTAAGTCCACTCTTCCAGAGAGAAAGAAAAGATCACATCTCTCACCTAAGAAAAACACATGTAAGGGCCTTCAATACTCAAGGTAAGAAACACTACAAAGCATCAGCTTCTTTAGTAGATGTTCGCAAAATTAATAATTATGCCTGACACAGAAGATAGTAAGTCACAAAATACTTGTATCCTGTTATTTCAGAGGTTATTTAAATATCAGATGTTATTACATGAAAAACTACATATGTAAGACACAAAAAAGCCCACTGAAAACATCTCGGTATATGCTGTGAGTAAGGCCCTGGACACTAAAAGTAACATTTCTGAAAAAGCAAAACTGCTTTAATGAAACAAACCTGCAAAATTAGCTAGGACATTCTGATTTCTCTTCCTTGACAGCTTCTAAGAGAAAGTGGTAACGCCCCTAAATCTCTTTCCTCATTCCTAGATCTTAAGGCTCACAAACAAGCATCTCTAAAAACTGCCGTTTGGGACTCTTGTTACTTGCCATAGCAACAAGATAAGCTGATACTGATCTTCCATTGAGCAATTTCTTCTAAAACAAGTTTCTCATTACTTAAAAAAACTCAGCTCTTTATATAAAGTACTAGAGAAAAAGAACATTCTAATTATCTATTATTTATTTGCACAGACATTCCTCCTACAGGCACTCTTCATAAATGTAACGAAAAAGGCACTATCAGAAATCATTAAAAATTACTCTCCCTCCTAATCCAATGTCTTATAACTCTTTCAGATATGCACCAACTAAATGAACATGTTGTTTTGTATAATGTCTTTATAAGGTATGCATTCTGTATGACTGAATGGAAAAGGAACTTCACAAAATATCTTAATTGCAGTTAGTTAACACTTAAAAAGGAGACCAGTAGCAATTTTCATTCAAGAGTTTCATCCCATTCATTTTCCACAAGTCCATTTTTCAGATACTTCTGAAACTAACCTGCATCTTGCTAGTGCTGTCTGTCTGCAGCAGTGCAGCATGATTCGCAACTTTCTGTAGAATCATTAGGTAACTGAAGCGCAATGACTTAATCGTTTCACCATGTGTATTTACCTACAAAAAGAAACCAGTTTATGCAAACAAATACTCCTGAAAATAAGTAATAATCTCAAATAAACACTATTCCTACCAGGTTTAATGCATTAACAATTCTTAGTACTATAACTGATCCCCAAGAGATATATATTGTATTTCTGATAAAAATGAAGCAAATTTTGTCTTTCCCGTGCTTTGTGACCGTATTAATAGAAACATCTTCTCAATAAGAAAAAAACCCTACAGCTATGCACATTGTTTGCTAAGCATTTCAGATAGTAACTTCTGCAGATATCACGCGGAGATAACCAAGAACTCTTCAGTAAACACAAAGATGGTAACTTTATAACTGATTAAATCAAGCAAGAGAAGTTTGAATGACTTCTTACCTTTCAACTCCTAACTTTACTTTTCTCTCCAGCAAAACCCTATAAAGCTTTACAAACATCTCAAATAACATAAATCAAGCTTCAGACATTCTACAGTGCAACAGCAGCTACCTCATCAGCTATTTTCCTAGTTATGGTTGGCTGCCTTGATTAATATTTGTTTTCCTTTGCCTTCTCAAGTTACTAAATTTCACAGTCAACTTCGGAATCAGACAGCCCATTAGAGCACTGAACTTTCCGCAGACCTTCCTACTACCCTTTGTGAATCAAGTTCAACAGTATTTCTTTTTTTTCTACAAAACATCAGTAGAAACAAAAGCCTGCAAAGAGGGCTAGTATCCATGGAATATTAAACAAGACTGATAAGGGGATTATTCATAAAGAAAGATGCAGGAGACTGAACAAGCTACATCATTTGGAAAAAAACTCAAAACTCCACACAAGAATCAGAGCAGGCTGGAAAGATAAAACAGAGAAACAAGCATGTGACATATGCTTCTAAATGTTTAAAAGATGTGCTTAATCTGAGCCTACTGAGTGAGGCAGGCAAAACAAATACAAAGCTAGACTAATCAAGCATTAAAGAAGTCCAGAGAAAACTGAAGAAATCCGCAAAGCTGTTACTCATGGACCAAGTTCGGCTTGTGCTCTGTAGCTGGTGTTACAGTTCTCCCCTCATGAAGCAAGTCAAAGTGAATGTTTAAAGGCACATAAAGGCACAACTGCAGTTAGAACACAACGAACTGCCCAGGCAACCTGGTGAGTTCAGGGTGCCTCCCATTTGCAGCTCCTGCATAAACCACCTGAGGCATCCAGGAGCAGCACGCCTGACACATCCTGAACATCCCAATGCAGTACCCTTGCCAATATCAACTAAATCACAGGTGCATTTACTAATACAAAAGATCCAGAATTTACTGCATCAGTAACAATCACCTGCTCAGGGCATGCAAAGCAGCTTTGCAGTAATCCCAAAGTCCCTAACTCCATCATGCTGGTGATGCAGCTCCCCATGTTTCCGGCTGGGATTTCCCAAACAGATGGCGTACAACTAGGCAAACATTTCAACCAGCTCTTCATCAGCAGAGAGTCTCTCAAGAAATTCAGAAGACTATGGTCTAAAATCCAAACAGTGTCAAATTCTTACTTTGTAACAACAGTTCTTCCTTTTCCGGCCACTGTTGCAGCTACAGGGCTCTCCTGCTCTTAACACCAAGGCTACATCATCTGTCTCTAGCACAGCCTGGTACACCGCTTTCTGGAATTCAGTTAGGGAACAAAACACCATCTGCCAAAGAGAAAACACAAGAAACACTCTCATGTGCAGCATACAATGAAAGGCAAAAAAGCACTGCATCAAAAAACACAAATCACAGACCACTGAAAATAAAGTAGAAATAAACACTACACTTGCTCAAATAGTTACAGGAAATTATTCTACCACCAAATGAAAAAAAATGTGGATCTTGACACCAAAAGAGAATGAAACTGTAGCCAAAATGTATGCATAGTTACTTTGTTCCATCCCAATATTCTACAAAGAATATCAACATCGTGCTACAAGAACCTGCTGCTACTTCGCTCAAAACCTTTCAATATGGCTTTTGTGAAGGAACAGGAGGAGGAAGGAAATGTGAGAGAAACAAATGCATAATTTTAATTACAGATTTCTCCCTGTTTTGCAAGGTGCTTAATTTGCCCTTTCTTTCCCCTTTTTAGGCATTAGCTGTCATAGGGCACTATCACAAGCGGGACAAACAGAATAAACAATGAGAAGGCAAGATCTACATAGTACTATGGCCAAAACTCTGATCCCTCTTCTTAAAGACCATGGGTGGCATCTCCATGACATCTTTAGTCTTAAGCAGCAGGAGACAGAAATCCCAAGATCATTCCTTAACCTATGCTATCCACACAGTAGCAGCACCATGCTGAGCTATAATAATACAGCAGTAACTTGAACATATACTCACATTAACAAGATAATGAAAAGAATAAAACCTGCTAGATTCAGAAAAGAGACTGACTGATGTTTGTGTTAATCTTTCCTTCAGAAGACAGCCTAGATGACATTATTATAAACTAAGGATGAAGGAAAAAATGCCAAATTTCAAAATAAAAAACCAGCTACAAACTTACGTATTTGTCTACTTAGAAGATTTAGCAGAACTCCTAGCTGTACTAATAAAGTATTATCACTTCGCATACTACTTACAATTGCATCAGATGAACAGGATTGCAAACCTATCACAAAATCTGCTTTGTCTGAGGTTTTTCTTTTATTTAGGGATGGAAAATGAGGGAGTTAAAAGCATACTGTTCCATACACAAAGTGTCAAGATGCAAATTCAGAAGTTCTACATAGAATTTCAAGAAATTTACATACATTGCTTTGGGCTTGCACCAATAAGGACAAACACACATAAAACAGATGTGTAAATCACTAATCAGAAGACTAGCTAAGTATTTTCATGCTTGATTAACTCCATTTCAATGTGCAATCATCGTAATTATGTGAACAAAGCACACTACTGCAAGGGCACTTTTTCCAAGGCTATGGATTCTTCTTAAGTTAATAAGATGAAGAGAAAACCATAAACTACAGACATGATGAAAGAGAGAAAATACAAGAAGAAAACAAAAAAGAAGAGATACGTTCATTAGCATTGTATTTGAAACACAAAGGCACTCTTACTCTGTCTTCCTTTTTTGGCAGCTGATCACTGATAAGCGCTTTGGTACGTCTCAGAAACCAGCCAGACATTTTTCTTGCTAGCTTCACCATGGCCTTACGACCTGTTGCTAGCTCTCTTTTAGTTGCAGTATGCCTCTGGCCATGCTCCACTGGATCAGAAAATTTCTTCTTGAAATGCACTCTGCTACCTAAAAGTCCTGGTACAGCCCTATTAAAAAACAAAAGGGGATAGGGGACTGATTCACTGATTTAAAGCATATCATAATTTTTTTTTTTCTGGCTAACAGCAAGAAATCTTCAATAGCAGTCCCTGGAGAAACTACTAAAAATTTTAAGTACAAATAGAAACATATACTATCTTCAGACATGTCATTTTTCATTTGTTTTCTGTGATTCTCAAATGCTAACAGATACTCCTTAGGAAAAGGGTTGCAATCTCAAGAAAAACAAAAGTTTAGCAGAACAACAGAAATCACAAGGATATACAACCTCTAAACTACAAGGCTGATAGTGTTGAGGAGCCTAAACCGGAAGCTAAGCAGTCATGTTCTCAATTTTTACTGTTTTTATTAAATCAGAATATGCAGATATTACAATTAACTAAATAAAAGCTTGAGAAGCTCAATAGTAAAAAGAATTTAGTAATTGTTGGCAGCACTACACATTGGAACAATTTACTTACAACATCAGCATAGTTTTAATGAACCAGATGCAACACTAAGCTTAAAATATTCTTCCTGCTATTTCTGTTCTCTATATCCTTATATTTAAAGTATGTTTGCTTTGTTCCTCCTCTGCAAAGCATTCCCATGAGGTTTAGATTTGTTTCTAGGGTCAGTTGCACCTCTCCTTGACCATTAAATTTTTTCTGGACAAGACTGTTACTTCTCAAATATGTGCACTTCTGCATTTTGAAAAAAAAAGCAAAATATTTTTACTTTCATCCTCCAAGTAGGTCAGAGTGACCTGCACATACTGGACAGAGCAAAGGAACTATGTTGGTCAAGGTCGTGTAATGATTCCCTATCTACTGGCCAAAGGACAGAAGAAAAAAAGTGTCCTAAGGAAAAAAAAAAAGAAACAAAAAAAAAGGTAATATGGGAGGTGAGGGAAGAATAATTTTAACTACTTCCCAAATTCCCCAAAGAAGGAAGCTGGGATGAACTCCAAATGTATTAAGTAACTGCAAAATACCAGGAGCTTACCTTCCCAGATGTGCTAGGAAAAACACAGTTATATTCTCACAAAAAAGCAGGTGTTCTGAGGTAGAAGGTTGTGTTTTGTTGTTGTTTTTTTACAAAACAGATGGGCTCATATCATCCAGTCCTGCCCCACCCCCACTGCACAGTTAGCATACAGAGATGTTTAACCATAAAAAAAAATATTTACCAGTCCATCACACACCAAAGTTCCTTCATATTGTTTTGAAGAATGGTTCCAGTAAGACCTATGCGAACACTGCATTTTAATGACTTCATGGTTTGAGTTATTTGAGCCTTTGGATTCTTGATTCTATGTGCTTCGTCCACTATCACAGCAGACCACGCTATACTGCAGATCAAAAAACGATTTCATTAATTGACATTACTTGTCCCATCATCTCACATACATATAAAAAGTGAAGTTAGCCACACAAGTAGCTGTGATTGTTTTATAACACACTATTACTTTTTGATTTCCCTGTTTTTTTTGTATTATACTCCTCCATTTCTTTATATTGTTTGTTTAGTAAATTCAATTAGCATAGTTGAACATAATGGCTAAACTGTTAATGAGTTTAAAAACTGTTAATTAATAAATGAGCTACTGTTAACTGTATCAAATGCTTTCTGTGAAGAAAGCAGCTTTCAGTCTGTGGACCAATGAATCCAGTACATCTCACTAAAATTAACTACACTCATAACAAAGATTTACAAAAAATAAGTAAGTCTCTGAAGGTAAACTCCTGAAATACGCTTAATAGAGGTATGCTTCATTTTCCCAACAAAAATTATCCAGTGCAACTACCAGTGAACTGAAAACATTTCAATATGCATGGTCTTCTATAAGTATCACTCAAGAATATCTATATAATACCAAAATAGCAGAAAAATTTTAATACTTTGTGATTGTGACGAGAAGGAACATAGCTATAAGCAGTGACCAAGAGATATTTTGCAGCCACTTCAAGAATAAAACTTAAGAGATAGAATTACCTGTATACTGTGATAATAATAAAAAAAGCCTACAAGTCCCTAGGAAGAGATTTACTAACTTTATGAGTTCACTTTATATATATGAATATTTCAGAACACAACCATATCCAGTTTAATATGCTGCAAAAAGCTGAAACAGACATGTTTAGAGATGTTTAGCAGAAAGCTTGTCTCCTGAGCAAACTGTATTTAGTTCACTAATGAAAGCTGATCTTGTTGCATTGTTGATACCCACGAAATACACTCATTCATATTCAAGTTCCTACATTCCCAAAATATGCTAAAAATTGGAGTTTCTGAAAAAGGTCTAACAGATGTTCATATGCTAGCTCCTTCCACTTAAATCTCTCATACTGATTTACATGCATAACTGAGCATATGTATTCTTATTCTTGATAGCTAATTATTTAAGAGCAGTTTTTGAGGCCAATCCATCACTGTAGTTAAGCAAGACACAAAGCTTCTTCAAAGGCCCATCCAGTCACATGCTCTGCAGAAACAGTTTGGTAAACCTGTAAGAAGAAGAAATGCATTTGCAGGCAGTCACACATCAGATTTGCTCCACACATGCATCTATTTCCTGACCACAGTCTATTCCACGATCAAGCCTGCAGAGTTCCTCAGAAAGAACACAAATAGTTAGGGGGCTGATAAAACTACTCTGCTCTTTTATCTGTACTTCTCAGACCTGAGCACAGATGAAGAACTGATTGTTTTGATGATGGATGTCCAGACAGCCAGGGTGCTCTCTGGGGCCTGGACCTTTCCCAATGCGTGAAATGCCAAGATCTGCAGATCCACTTGTATCAGCTGCTAAGGGCAGGCTGCTACCACCAGCCATGGACATAACTCATATCCTACTCCAAAGATGACATAAGGGAAGAGGACCTCTAGAATTGGATGAGAAAAGTGTGGGTTTAAATCTCAAAAGTTTTTAGGGCTCAGTAATTTCATCAAGCTGGTGAAAAGAGCACATAACAAGAAAAATACCTTTTTGAACATTTGCTAAAAATTCCAGGTGATTGTTCTCCTTAAACTATATTGCAAGACAGAAATACCTTCTATGTACCTTTTAGCCATCATCAGTTTTCAGGCAGGCAATTCCTGCATCTTTCAGAGAACATTTCATAACTGTGCTACCAGCAAAGACTGGTTTTATGGGAACTATTCAAACACTTACTGCTACCAAGTGTCCCATTACAAAGACAGCTGTATTGGGTCTGGCTGAGATGGAGTTAATTTTCCCACAGCAGCCCTCACAGGTCTGTGGGTAGCTGGAAAGGTGTTGATAACACACCAGTGCTTTGGCTGCTGCTGAGCAGTGTTAGCAGAGCGTCAGCGCTGTCTCTCAACATTCCCCCACATCAGCAGATTGGGAATGGGGAAGATCTTGGGAGGCGACACAACTCAGCCAGCTGACCCAAACTGACCAAACGGATAACTCATCCCATGTGACAGCAGCTCAGACATAAAAGCTAAGGAAAGGAGGAGGAATGGGGCGTTTGTTATTTACAATGTTTGCCTTCCAGAGCAAGTGCTACGTGTGCTGAAGCCCTGCTTCCCGGGAAGTGGCTCAACATTGCTAGCTGATGGGAAGCAGAAAATAAACCTTTTATTTTTTCCCTCTTTGCTTGTGCACACCCGAACTTCTGCTTTCACTTTAATAAACTGCCTTCTCTCAACTAAAGAGTTGGTTTTTATCTTAATTTCTCTTCCCTGTCCAGCTGGGAAGCAGACTGATAGAGTGGCTTGGTGGGCACCTGGTGGCCAGCCAAGGTCAACTCACCATAACTGTACAGGTTAAATTCAGTAGTACAGGATGAATTCAATAGTACAGGGATTCTTCTCTGCAGCACCGTGAGTCAATGGATTTAACAGTAAATACATTCTACAGAAAAAGTCCTTGGAAAGAACAATGCACAATTAGACAGTTAAAATTCAGCATGTACAAAAACACCTTAAAACCATTACCTGTTAAATTCATCCAAATACAGGCGAAGTGTCTCATATGTTGTAAGAGCAACTTCACATTTCCCTTGCTTGATGCGACTCATGTCATCGTCTTTTTTACTGCCATGTAAGACAGAGACCTTAAAGTATCCCCATGTGTCTAACTCATCCTTCCAATTGTACAGCACTGAAAGAGGGGCCACTATGAGGAAAGTCTGAAAACAAACATATATTATGGTATCACTTGAAAAACTACAACATAGCAATTTCTCAATAACGGAAGTCAAGATCTCGACTGTTTTACTGCTCTGAGCAGTTTGACTGTTTAATTTTGTCATTTCAAAGCATGTATGGAAAATATTAATATATTAATAAGTTAATATAAATTCAAAAGCAATCAGTTTACTCTGAGTATGTATACAATACAGCAGAAAAGTACTGTAATACTAAAATTAAATACTAAACAGCACTACTTACTCAAATTATACTCTACCAACTGTAGTAAGATGTGAAACACTATCACTTTGCCTTGTTACAGCATCTGTATATCATAAAATGTTTTACAAATTGAGAAAAGAAAAGGATGAAGAGGGTAAGCAGCTTCCTCAAATCCACAAGTCTAGTCATCATGTGACTTGAAAACAGAGAGTCCTGAAAAGGGTTTAAAAAATTAGGACAGCTCATACAATTCACTTAATATCACAGAATAATAAAATCTATGGGGTAGGAAGTGACCTTGGGACATTTTCAGTCCAACTTTATAGTCAAAGCAGTGGCAACACTGACTTCAAACTGAGGGTTTCCCAACTGAGGTCTTCGAAACCCCATAAGGAAGGATGGATGGGGTCTACAACCTCTCTGTGACCTGCTTCAACATCAAATGTCATCAAAGTGCCATTCTTCTTTTACTCTTAGTCAGAAGCATCCCTCTTTCTTTGCACATGAAGAGCTATCCCTTTACCCCTTCCTCTCAGCCTGTATTTCTTCAGGAGCATGGACCCATTGCCCACAGAGCTACAGTCATATGACCCGTTATGCCAGTCAAATTCTCTAATTACTCCAGCAAAATAAAAATAACAGTAGACAACAGAAATCACATGGTTTCTGTAATGGGTAAAATTAAAATGATCTTCAGATTTATCTTATTCACACAGAACTATTACATGTACGTTTCATTTGCTGTCACTGTATTTGATTACCTAGATTATCAGCCAAACTTACTTCCGACATTATGACAGCCAATCAAGAAAATACTGGAGGTCACAAGGCTATTAGCAATACATTTTCCAAATATAAGGATTTGTCTTAATTAAATACCCTGTTATTATAGATATACATGCTTTTTTTAGTTTAAAAATATCATCACACAACACTAATTTTCTGCTTACTGACATGGGCTTTTCAATGTACTCTAGCCACAGATCTAACCCAGATACCTCCAAATGTTTTCCATTAGTGCAGATGAACAGTAGTGAAAGATTAGGCAACAACTAGAGAGAGGGGGCACTATGACAGTCTGGAAAACTGAAGGCTTCCCAAACACTACTAGGAAAGGCATGAAATCCTACTTCAGTAGCTGAATTTTAAAAATTAATATATATGAACTCCTAGAACAAACAAACAAACAAAAAAATCCAAGTATTGTCTTTTATCGAAATGCTTAAGCCAGTATCACTAAAAGTTGTACCTTCTTGGGGTTACAATCTGAGCCCTTTTTCATTGTCCTCAGTAAAAATTCCGGCATATTATTTTCAATGTCCTCACGTGTTCCCTTTTTGTGCAACACTGCAGCCAAAAATGAAATGACCTTGAGAAAGAAAACAATTCTCAGTGACTACATAAAATAAGAAATTTAATGAATTCCACAAAAAATAAACATTTAGGACAAAATCCTGGACAAGACTTAGTAAGGTGTTTTGGTTTGGTGAGGTCAGATTTTTTTCCTGGGGATGTGCAGGGGGGTATTTCTTGGTTTTAAATAAATCTGATTTTAAAATGGGACCCCTCCCTCCCTTGGATTCCCAAGAATTCCTTGAATTAACGATAAAAGCAATTAATTGCTCTGTCTCACTCTTTTGTTCTTTAAGTGGGAAAGTCACAAAAATACACAAGAGACAGAGTATGAATGAGCCAGGAAAAAACAGAGATGAGGCTTGTCTTGCAACTCTCCTCTTTTTCAGGGTACTTGAATCTCAGATGAGAAAACAGAAGGAACAGATATCCTCTAACTATCCTCTCAACCTTATTCCTGCAAAAGTAAGAAGAGGCTTATCCTAGAGGTTTGTTTTTTATTAACATGCCTTTTCCTGTATGTTCCATTCCTTTAAATTCCTGTTGTTAACATCAAAACCTTTTCTACTGCGCTATAGTCTCCTATCTGCCTTAAACCAGTCAAGGTGATTATGAGAATATATTTATTACAATACACCACAGCAAGGACAAACATCCCAGCACAGGCTATTCCAAACTGCTCCTATCATAATCCAAAACAGGAAGAAGGCAGAGAAAGATCTGGCCAGAACACGCAAATCTAAAATCCACTTGGGATAAATGGTATCCAATGGACTAAGCAGCAGCAAGGACCAGATGCACCATCAGAGAGGTGCCCTCCTTTTGAAAACTCAACAGGCTCCTTTTATGCAGAGCAGTCAGCTACAGCCGCTTCCTTTCTGCAGCTGCTATACAGCTGCTCATAGCAGGACAGAGGTAAAGCTACCAACTGTTGATTTCCAAAAAAAGAACCTTCTGCCTCTAACGACGGGGAGAAAGAGCTAGTCAGGAGAGCAGAGCACAGAAAAAATATCTGCCTGAGAAGAGTAGTTAGACGAACAAAAGTGAGAAGAAATCCATCCTATGTAAAGTAACCCAAACATTTTTATACATAGTATCTCATAAACTGAGATTGAGATGAACTGCCAGGTTGCACACGTTGTTTAACTAATGACTTTTACTACTTTTTTTTTAAACCTTTGAGAATTAGAGTCAAATTCAACCAAACAATAAATCTCCATGTCTTTTCCACATTCTCCTTTCTTCGAAGAGTTTGCATCACAAATTTCTAAGAGTAGCAAAGGCAGTGAAACAACAACTCATTAGCAGAAATCTTTGGCTCTTCCAGATAAAGCAAAAAGCGACCTAAATGCCTCGATAGCAAACGAATTTGCTGTAATCACACTAAGAAACAACATTGTTCTATTTGCCTTCACTTAAACTTCAGCTTGATACGAAAGAGCCATATGGTCAGGCCATTTAAAGCAAAAATCAGTTCAGAAGTACAAAGAACATTAAAATTCAAAGGATTTCTAGGAAAGTCTTTATCTCATGAATCATCCGCTAATTCAGAAACAGTAAGCTTCAGCCAACTGACAAGCACAAGACAACTTTTTTCTAAAATGATATCAGTTATTTGATGAAGTTTAAATTTATTTTTTCATATGTGCTAACCTTTTCTAAACAAGTGAATTGTTCCAGTTTACTTCATAGCCACTGAATTGCCTTTCCCATCCTGAACTTGAACACAAAAACTGTGTTTTATAAAATATACACAAGATCACAGAATCATAAAATGGTAAGAGTTGGAAGGAACCTTAAGAATCACCTAGTTCCAATCCCTCCAATGGGCAAGGATGCCATTCCCTAGACCACATCGCTCAGGCCTCCATCCAACCTGGCCTTGAACACAAAGGTTACTGGAAGGCTGCAACGAGGTCTCCCCAGAGCATTCTCTTCTCCAGGCTGAACTGCCCCAAATCTCTCCACCTGTCTACACAGAAGAAGCACTCCATCTCTTGGAACACCTCATGGCATCCTCTAGACCTTCTCTAACAGGTCCACATCCTTCCTGTGCTGGGGACCCCAGAGCTGGATGCAGGGTTCCAGGTGGGGTCTCAGACGAGCAGAGCAGAGGGGCAGAATCGCCTCCCTTGACCTGCTGGACATGCTGCTCTGGATGCACCCCTAGGCTGCAAGCGCACACTGCTGGCTCACGTCCTGCTCTTCACCCACAAGAATCCCCAAGCCCCTCTTCACAGGGCTGTTCTCTACAACTTCTCCCACTCTGTGCTCATGTCTGGGAGTGCCCCAGCCCAGGTGCAGCACCTTGCACTTGGACTTGTTGAACTTCATAAGGTTCTCATGGGCCCAATTCTCAAGGTTGTCCAGGTCCC
Source organism: Cnemophilus loriae (assembly GCA_013397755.1). Classification (NCBI taxonomy): domain Eukaryota; kingdom Metazoa; phylum Chordata; class Aves; order Passeriformes; family Corvidae; genus Cnemophilus; species Cnemophilus loriae. The sequence goes on along the minus strand of VZTF01006977.1, from coordinate 113,504 downwards.
TTTGGATGGCATCCCGTCCTTCTGTTGGGTCAACTGCACTGCTCAGATTTGTGTCATCTGCAAACTTGCTGAGGGTGCACTCGATCCCACTGTCTGGGTCATTGAGGCAGACACTGCAGAGCGGTGGTCCCAAAACAGAGCCTGAGGGACATCACTCAGCATCAGCCGCCACCTCAACACAGAGCCATTGACCACAACTCTCTGGCTGCATCCAGCCAGCCAGCCAATTCCTTATCCATTGAACTGTCCATCCATCAAATCCACCCATCTCCAGTTTGGAGGTAAGGATGTCATTTGAGACCATATCAAAGGCCCTACAGAAGAAGAGATATCTGTCAATCTTCCCATATTGACCATTACCATCATTCCATCAAATAAGGTCACCAGACCAGTCAGGCATGAGTTTGTTGGCTGCCTCAGATCAGCGTCCTCAACCTTTCTTTTCTGACCTATGTACTTACAGAATCCCTTCTTGTTATTCTTCACATACGATATTCTTCAAATAAGGTATTCTTTGAAAGCTCTACCTTTCTTCTGAAAACTTGACACAGATTAAAAGAAATAGCCATCAGATGCGAATTCCACATAGGAACACACTGTCACTGTGTGACGAATGTGCCTGGAGAATCAGCTCCGAGATTCAAAAAACGCAAGATGCAAGCAAGACAACTAAATACAACTAAATACAATTAAATAGTCTTAGTTCCTCCCCTGCCAAGTTTACTATTATCTTTCGCATAGATAGATAGATAGATCGATAGATAGATAGATATTTCTTACTACATGAAATCAGATTACTTGCAGTTCTGAGTAGAGACAGTCTTCCATAACTACTATGAGTTCTTCAACTAACATGGACAAGAAACATGGCCATGCTTAAAATGAATGCAGTTTAGTTTTAATAAGCATCTGCTAACAGAGCATCAGCAGCTATATATACAAATCCATGATACACCTCTAAATGCTCTATGCAGAATTTTGACAGTTTAGTTTACCCACTCCTCTCCTTAAGTTTGCTGCAGGACAACACTTCTTTGCCCTGAAAGGCATGTGTCAACATTCTCCTAAATGGAAGGGCAATAAATGCCACAGCCAACACTTGTCAGTGAAGAAATGAGCTTGCATTGGGCACATGGAGAAAGAGAAAACGGAGTGGGACAAAGACTACCCCCACAGAATTCAAGCTGCTAACATTAAACCAGACAGACTATAGAGAATTTCCACACACAAAACCACCCTAATTATAGTAAAATAAGTGAAAAAGAGTAATAAGTGAAAAATAAGTAATTTAGGTCACACAGACTCAAAGCATAATGAAAAAATCCAGCTACACTTTGTCCTCTCATCAATCAAGCTGCATTTCCAAAAGAGTGATAGAAGTAACACGGAATACCAAAGCACTATTTCCAAAGATGGGAGTAAAAGTGCCGGTTCTTTCACATTCCCAGAACAGTGAAACTATTTGTTTTCAGGAAAAAAGGAAAAAGGTATTTTAAAAGCAAGAGTCAGATACAGGCCTCAAGTTCTTCTAGTGTACTCCAGTGTAAACTGCTTTCACTACGGGCAGGTAGCAATTCTCAAAGTAAATTCAACACATCAACATTGTAACTATCGTAATTACTCATGCTTACACTAAAAGGAGCCACATCCCAGTTTTATGGCCTGTAAGGAGTGAGTCTTAAATCAGCAACGGGCTCCTGCTCTGAGTGCTGTCTTGGACATCATGTCCTGCCTCATTCATCTCTGCAACAGCAGAGGAAGTTGAAACTTCATAAATACAATGCTTTTTAAAAAAGATTTACAGATCCCAGAAAACATGCTATTCTCCCACTGTAACAAACAAAAAGAATACCTGTATTGTCTTTCCAAGGCCCATATCATCTCCAAGAATACACCCTCTTTTATTAGCGTAGTGTCTATACAGAAACTGGGCTCCTTCCCTTTGATAATCACGCAGGTATCTGTTAATTGTATATGGGATAAAATCACCATTGTCAGATAATTTAAAAGCAACTGCAGGAGATGGAAGATTTCGGTCAGGAAAATACGGTTTTTCCAGATCACCCTCATCAAATATTAAGCTTTTCCAGGGTCCTCTACTGTCTTTGACTTTACAAAGTTTTGTTACTAGTATTTTCCTTTCTTCAGACTCCAAGAATGATACAACAGCAAATGATTTTCCATTCTTGTCCTTTTCAAGAGAAGTTATTGTTCCTTCATGAAGTTTTCCATTTTCAAGACAAGGGGCAAGGCATTTCTCCCCAATACGCCAATGGTCTATAAAAAAAAACAAACACACATAGTGATAAACTGGCCTGATGTACAAAGTATTTAATTTCTTCACTATTAAAACAATGGATGTAAATTGTTGTCAAAATGCATACAACTTCATATAAAACACTTTATTGAAGGTAGCACTAGAATCAAGATAGCAGTTACTGTTTGCAACCAAACCCTGAGCTAGACATAAAATTCTAGTTTGCTCTAACAACACTATTTTAGAAATACCAGAAGGTGAACAGGGAAAAAAAAGCAAGATCCAGATCTCGATGCAGTAAGTTTACACAGTGGCTTCACACAGGCAAACACAGCAGTACGTATCAAAGTGGAAAGAACCCACATCACACCAACAACGAAAAACAGAACAAAATACCTCTACCAGAAAAAACAAGGTCTTCAGTCTTCACAGTAAAAAGAAAAAGACCTCACAAATAATGCCTGAGCACAAAGTTTTCCAAATCTGAACTGAGAGAAAAAGCGGTGTTGCGTTTGCAGAAACAATTTCTAACCTTCCCCTTCTCAGTCATCCCAAAAGAAAGGCATACATGATTCATTTCAGAACCTTTATTGTTTCTTATCTATTTGCTGGAATAAGTTTTGATACTTGTAAGAAAGTCATTATCAATTACTGTAAGAGGCACCTACGGTTTTCACAGGAAGGAGTCAGCCAGAGAGAATCTTGCACCAGAGCAAGTATTCATCATTCTATGACCAGTGAAGGTACGTGTTCCTGGCCATATCAACCCAGACACTTTTCAGAAGTAAGGAAAAAAAGTTCTGAAGGCAAGAAACTCCACCTTCACCCATTTTTGTGTCTCTGTGTAAAAACTGCAAGAAGACTGGTTCTCCTCAGCAAGTTCTGAGCACCTGGAAGCATATGCTTACAGGACTACTTTCCACAACGTATTAGTTAAATCAGTGATAACTATAATTCATTTTTTAAAGAGATTTAATTACACATACTTAGAGAAAACAAAAACATCCATGTAGCCAAGCCCACTATTCTGCAGCAAGCATTGGCCCTAAGCTGACGTGCAGATAACAATAAAAATAGTACAAGCCTACAGAACACCGGTGTTCTAAAATTCTTTGGCCTTGAAGTATTCTTTTAGTTACAGCGATTTCATGGGCCACAGGTGATTTGTCTGTTTAGCAAACCCCAGCACACTGCTCTGTTTCAAGTAGCTCCATTCCCCTTTCAACACATGCAGATTCCTAGAATTCAGTGACTTCTGACTAAAAATATTGTGGGTCTGGTCTGGATACCTGTCACACTTTCGCCTGATACAAACTTTGATCCAAAGATACTTGTGATGGCCCACCAGTTCTTACACTAACAAGGTCATAAACCATAATCTCTCCATTTGACACACCATTTTGCAGCTCTCTTTAATAATGCCCCCATCATCCTTATTTGGAGTTCGGCCCCACACCTTATGACCTGCTACATAAGCTGCTCCAAGACCTTCAGCCATTCCCTCAGATCTTCTCAAAGACTTGAAGCTCAAATGTAACTTTTTGAGGCAAAGGGTGAAGTATGGGCTGTACATTCAACAAATCATACATAACTAATCCTTAAAGTTCATGGTATCTGTACGTCTCTCATCTCGATGCAAAAAGATGAGTACGTTAACTAGTCCCAGTAGCATCTAATTTTTTCTGCAATTTCATGAGAACAGGAACCAAAATTGAAAAACCAAAACCAGCTATGTACAGCACACCGTTAAATATGCAAATTGAAGCTTAAAATAGGAAAGCATTTCTGTAATTCCTTTTTTTACAGTAGTGAATGGACATGCAACATGTAGTTTAGAGACTCTCAAGTCAAAACCATGATTAAAGACGACAGAATTTTTTGTTTTTAACTATGCATTTACTTGAGGCTAAGGAGCTGCATATGACTCATCGTAACTAGAGTTCAGGTGCAAATCGAATACATTACACTGGACAATAGTACTAGTGTTACTAAGCTCCAAACCTAGTGAGAAGCAGCGAACAGAATGAGAAAAAGACAAAGACATAACACGGTATTAAGGACACCATTGCTACAAAAGGCCAGAAAATAATGCTGTATAAGCCAAAGCATGAACTGCTATTTTAACTAGCCTGATTCACCAAGTTCTTGGCTTTTGAATTAGAACCTTAATTTATGTGGAGCACTGTCTTTAAAAACAAAGAAAATTATCTGGTATGACTTCCTGGCATGGGTACAGCACACCTGCCACCAATGATGAAAGCTGGTATTTAAGATGCTTGCCTGTACTCACCCCTTTTACTACAGGAGGAAAAAATGTGACATTGTCAACATTAACTGTACTAAATCATGGTGGTAATGGCCTCCTGTCACACACTAGCTCCTGTCAACCACTACTCCTCTATGAAATTATCTCGAATGCTTTCTATCTAGTGAGGGTTGACCACTTAATGTAAAGTGCAAGATTTCGTTTTCCTTCAGGTTTTTTTATTTTACACGCTAATAAATGACTGTAAAACAGAATTCGAGGATATTGTAAAGCAAGACACATGGAAGACGCTTACCTGGGACATCATCATCACACATTTTAACTTTAGGCCGTGCATAGCCCGACGGGGCCCAGGCGTAAGCACCGCGGCAGGACGTGCACCCGCGCGCTGCGGACCCACCGCCGCCCCTCCGCCGAGCGGGTCACGGCGGGGCGGGCGCTGAGGGAGCCCCGGGGCGCCTCAGGGAAGGGCCCCGTGGCCGTCCCCGCTCTCCGCACCGCGGCCGGCCCCGGGANCGAGAAGTGCGTTGCTACGGGGCTCGGCGCTCACAGGAGCCGGTGGGCAGGCTGGAAATATCGCGAGGTTTCCTGGCAGCGGATGGTAGCGGTGTGCTGCCTGG
>VZTF01006977.1:95388-108166 GCA_013397755.1 Cnemophilus loriae | reverse complement strand
GGCTAGGGGGATGATCTGGGGCCTTGGGAGCATTTCTCTTGTGAGGACAGGCTGAGGAAGCTGGGCCTGTTCAACGTAGAGAAGAGATGACTGAGAGAGGACCTTATCAATGTCTATAAATATCTGAAGGGAGGGTGTCCAGAGGATGGAGCCAGGCTTTGCTCGGTGGTGCTCAGTAATAGGACAAAAGGTAACGAGCGCAAACGGATGCACAGAAGTTCCGCCTTATCATGAGGACGAATTTCTTTGCTCTGGTGTGGGTGACCATACACTGGAACACATTGTCCAGAGAGGTTGTGGGGTCTCCATCACTGGCGATACTCAATAACAGACTGGACACAAGCCTGTGGAATGTGCTCAAGGATGACCCTGCTTGGACAAGGAGTTGGACCAGATGACCCCCTGTGGTCGCATCTAACCTTACCTGTTCTGTGATTCTAGGCAGCAGGGGGAAAGAGATCTGAAGTTACTCTCTGTGAAAAAGTTGGAGAGGTGAGGAAGCAGGCAAAGACCTGGTGCAATGGAAGGCACAGTTGGCACAGTACTGAGCAAGCAGCTGCACAGAGGTGGCGGGTGCTGAGAGCCAAAGATGTGACATTCAGGAGGAGGAAAAAGCAAGAGAGGCGAATTCATTTACAGCCATTCCACTTCCATCCGTGAAAACCTCTCTGCTTTCAGGAGAGCTGAACTGGACACAGTTACATTTTGCAGATTACAATTATTGCAATATATATGCAGATTACAGTAGCAATTATCCTGTTCTTGCTGAAAAAAAGTTGGAGCTCACCAAGAAATCTATCCGGACTGACTCATGTCTCAGTAGCAATGAAGTGGAGTGTTACGTGAAGGCTATGGCTTCCCAGATCCTTGCTATTACTTTGACAAAATGCCTTCACATGCTTTTAATAGTGCTATACTAATTTCACTTCTGCAAGTTAAACGCATATGTGTAAGGAGCATGCAAGATCTGCTTTTAAATGTGCTTTGATTTTTAATGCAGAAGACAACAAATTTTGGATGATTGTTTTTAATTATCTTTCCACCTACATAATTTTGGTGAATTTTTAGAAGGGATTGAGCATTAGCAAAGAATGTAGTAAAAATTTGTAAATTAAAAATTTGTAAATTAAAATTTGTAAATTAGTAAAAAATGTTGTAAAAAATGTTGTAAAAAATTACTAAAGAAACCTGGATTCTTTTGGCATATGCCACAAAATTTTGTGCAATGAAGATGGATAGTCAGACTAGCTAATCAAAATTCTACATCCTACAGTATTTTCAGAAGTAAGGCAAGGCAGCAGACATGGGTCTCCATGCTGTTTCTGCTTGCAGCAAACATGCAAAAGGCTACCTGTCTGTTCTAAGAGTAATGTAGACTAGGGCAGCCTAGAGCAGCATTAAGTTGCTTCTTTAAGTTGTCTGCTATTAGACAGAATTTTGTTCTAAAAGAGGTTAATGAAAGATGGGTGGTGTTTACTCAGCCAATTAAATTAGACTAATAGGAAAACAGCGAGCATGAAAGCACTAATATGGTTGCTGCAACTATAAACTACGTGAATATTGAGCACCACGTATATTGCGGGAGGTTGTTCAGCAATAGAACATAATATAGTACCAATGTTAGATTATTTTTAAAACGTGCATGTAGTCGTGTGTTTATTCCAAAGGAATATGACAAGAACTATGCCAACCACAACAAAAAGAATTCTAAAACTGAATAGGAGTGGCATACCAGATTTTAAGATTCTCACTTAAGAAACACATGTGAACTGTACATGACCTCAGGTACCTAATAGACCTTGGTCCTGAGAGTGTCCCTGAAAAAGGAGCAAGAATATAGATTCTGATTCTAAGGAAGCTTTTAGACTGGATCGTGTTTGAAGATAAATGTGTGTTTATTCTACCAGGTTGCATTTGAGTCTTATTAAAGTGTTTGTTCTTAATAAGGACTCTGATGCAGGGTTGAGCTGCTATTTTATAATGACAAATTTGATGCTATGACTTCACAATAGAAAAAATAAGAAACATTAAATTATTTCTTAAGCACCTCAGTGTCTCTGATAAAAAAGGCAGAAGAATTCTGTGTACAGTTCAAGGATCCATTGTGCTTTTATGTCGGTGGTAAGAACTCAGTGGCTTAGCTGGAAACAGAATTTCACGTGAAAATCCTGATGGAGTCATTAGGATGAGTCTCCATTAGTGTTAGAGACACTCGAAGCTCTTCCATTCAGGAGAGAGAACAAAAGGAGGAAAGCACCCTTTACAGGAACAGTTGTTTGGCTGTATGTCAACACATAGTTTTCTTTTTTATCTTTAAAATTTCTCTTGCCAACTACAAGCAGTTTCTGTATCTTTACTTCACTTTGAAGAAGAAGCTAGAAAAGAAGCACTGAGATTAGAACTTCTTTCATACAATACCCTCTTTGGACTGGGCCCATAATGAAAATGTTTCCCAAGGCCAGAGAATATTTAGGTCTGTCACGTATCTTTAAAAGTTTTTGGAATATCTAAGTCCTTTCAGGCATCTTTCTAGCTCAAGTTCGAAGTTATTTTCTGGGATGTCAAAAATGTCTCACATCATGTTTCTTTGGGAAAAGATTTGTAAAAGATTGCATTTTGAAAAGCTGTTGCCATTACTGAAAAGTTGAATATATCCAAACTCCGTATTAAAATTTGAACTCTGCTCATATGTGACTTAGTTTAGATTTCATAAGAGAAGTGTTAGGCTCAGATAACAACCAAAACGAATACCATAATGGGGATAAGCACTTTTTAAATATGTGCTATATCCCTGAAAGCATTTCGCATGTAGCATTGTGGCCTTCCTGTTCACTCTTCTTTGACAGAGAGAGGAGACAAATTAACTGATGTGCATCTAAAAAGAGCAGCTTAGTTACATTTACAGCATCCTCCACATCAGTATGTCTGAAAACAAAGCAAGACTGATTCTCAGATACACTCAGCATTTGAAAGCCTAACCAAAACCCACAGAAAGTACAGGCACCTAGAATTTTTTTAAATGTCGGTTGTTTAATTCTAAGGAGAAAGAAGAGGTGGTTCAATTAATTGGCATTAATTAAGCATGACAGCATTAAATGTGCCACAAAGAGGAACTTCACAATGTGATATTCACCAAATTAACATTTTGGAAAGCCTTTTGTCTCTTCAACAGTTCATTTGCCACAGTGTTTTAAACATTACCAATCAAGAGTATTCAAGAAGCTCTTAGAGTTCTTCATGGAAATGAGCCTGACTGGGTGCTCTGAATCACATCCATGCAAAACAAAGAAAAGGCATTAGAGCCCTGGTGTGCAGCTGCAGGGCCACAGCCTCCTTGGGATCACAGAGATGTGGAAGGATAGCTCACACAGCTGCAGTGGGCAGATGTGGGCAGGATTTAGAAAGGACAAGTCAGGACACTAAGGAGCAGATTTGGCCTTTTATGTCAGACAGCACCAGGGATATGTGGAGCTCTGCCTGGTCTGTAAAGACCATGAGATGTTGGGGTCCAGGATCTTGAGAGAAGGCAACAAGGCAAATCAAGTAGCAGGATTATGACCCTGAACTTCAGGAGTTCACTGGTTTAGAGATTAGGGGAAAGCAGTATATGTTGTTTATCTTGATTTCAGCAATGCCTTCACTGTTTTCTCCTGTAACATCCTCGATATACAGGCTGATGAAAAATGGACTAGGTAAGTGAGCAGTGATTGAAAGGTGAGGTGATTGAAAACTGGCTGATCTTCTGGACTTAAAGGACTGTTATCAGCAGCACAAAGTCCAGCTGCAGTCCCATTACTAGTGGATTATTTTGGAATCTGATAGTGGGGCTAGTACTGGCCATTAACGACTTGGATGGTGGGACAGAGTGCATCCTCAGCAAGTTTACAGATGATACTTAGTCAGAAGGAGCAGTTAACAAACCAAATAGTCATGCTGCCAAGCAAGAGGGGCAGTGACAGGCTGGAAAAATGAGTAGGTAGTAATCTCATGAAGTTCAACAAAATCCCACACTAGCAGTGAAATAACCCTGTACAGCACTATAGACTGGAGGTTGACTAGTTTGAAAGCAACTTTGCAGGAAAAGGCATAAGGGTCCTGGTGGACAGCAAATTGTCCATGAACCAGAGATGCATCCAGCAGCATGACAGGCCAACAGTGTCTTGGGCTGTGTCAGGAAGAGCGTTGCTCAGCAGCCCAAGGTAGGTGAGCCTTCTGCTCTGTTCAGCCCAGTTGAGACCACATCTGAAGTGCTGTGTACAGTTCATGGCTCTCCACAACAAGAAAGGCATAGACATAGTGGAGAAAATCCAAGGCCATGAAGTTTAAGAGATTGTAGTTGGAATGGTATAGCCTTGAGAATAGTCTCAGGATATCGTGTCTGTGCACAAACACTTAATGAGAGGGTATTAAAAGCATGGGTCCATACTTTGCTCCATGGTCCCCAAGGCAAGAGGCAACGGGTGCAGACTGAAACAGGAAATTCCATTTAAAGATAAGGAAAAGCTTTTCAGCTGTGGGGGTGGCCAAACACTGCCGCAGTTTGCTGAGAGAGGTTGTAGAATCCACATCCTTGAAGAGAGTCAAAACTCATCTGGACACAGGCCTGAGCAACCCACTTCAGGTGACCCTACTTGGAGTAGGGATAGTCAGGCTAGATGTTCTCTAGGGCCTTCCAACCTCAGGCATTCTGTGAGTGTTTGAAGAATTCTGTAGGTCAAACTGAGTTCTGGCTAACTGCTTGTGCTATTATTTAAAAATTAAGAGCTGTAGATACCAGGCAGATTGCTTAGCTAGAATCCAGTTTGTCCTGTTGCCCAGTGCTATAAGATATGGTACCAATTTTAACCTACCTATATGCATATTTATCATCTCTTCTTCTGGTTATTCTTTATAACTTGAAGATAATCAAGTCATTCTTCTCTTTTGTACCCTCAATTGTAAAATAAAAGCCTGAAAATGCTAAGGATGTTTGGAAATGCTGCGCACTTTAGCATGTGCACACCCTATAAAAAATAGATAACACCTTGAGAGTTTAACTCAGTAAGTCAGATATTCCTGGTATTGTTAACTCATTCTCTTTCAAAAATACTCTGGCTAGTCCTAAATCTTAGTAACTCTTAGAAGCCAGGGTAGTATAGTTCTTATAACTGCTGCAAAGTTGTCCTTTAAAGTTTGTCTGCCAGATGATGTGTTACTCAGCTTGAATAAACCTGAGAGACTGATTCCACAAGTGTTACAAAGTATTGATTCATTTCCTTTGAGTGTCTGGCTAAAGAGTGACTTGAGGAAAATGTAAAGTTTTGTTCTTAAATAAATATTGTATATAAATGGATCATGTCAGCAACACTCAGATTTCATGATTGCCTGGAGTGGGAACTGGATAATGAGACTTGTCAACTCCACTGGATTTGTAGCAGGTATTTGTATAGAGTAGTTTTGAATGTTTCAGAAAAATCTGTGAACATTTGAAAGGCTCGTGGACCAGTCTCAGTTATGCTCCAGGTCTGGTTAAATGAAATCAGCATAATTGTTCTTCAGAGAATCTTTTATGAAGTGTTACACATTTCACTTTACAAATAAAAATTATTTTAGAAGAGGAACAGATCTTTCCATTAGGGCTAGTAGTCATAGAAATGCCTTATGCTTAATTACAATCCAGATTGGTTCCCGTAATATCTTTTTTCCTTGAGGAAAAAATTAAAAGTATTTGCTTCCTCAGGTTTAATTTCACTAGTTTTTGAGGGCTGATTGACAGCAAAGCATAAAGGGAAGGATTAAAAAGCAGTGCACACAGAAAGAAGGTAAAAAAGACTAAAACTGGACAGATTTTTTTTTCTTTTTTGGGGGGGGATAGGGTGACATGGCAAGCTGTTCTCAAGAGATAAGAAAATCATCATTTAAAGCCTCCTAAGCAGATGAGACCAAAATGGGATCTGGTGTGGGAGACTTGAACATGCACTTTTCATAACTCAAATCATAAAATCTGTAATACTCAGCCCTTGTAAACAGCTATCTGGCTCAATCATCAGGTCAAACCTGGCCAAAATATCTCTAACCAAATGAAAATACAGGAAATGTGTATGCCAGCTGTAAATTGCTAGGCTGCTATGAAAATCCAAAAATAAAGAAAAACTGTATAGTGATTTTCTGAAAGATAAAACTTGTTTTCCTTTCTGAGCTGTTTTAAGCAATTTACATCATTAATTGTGTGAGCCATAACCTGATGTGTTAGACTTTTGAGGAAACAAGCAGAGACATACTTACAATACACATAAAAAAGAATATTAGGAGGCAACTCTGGAGCTCCATTAAGTATAGGACTCCTGTTTAAACACAAAAAATTATATTGCAATACTGTGAGTAGAATCCAGTGTTTTACAAGTTATTTCCTGTGTTTCTTCTTCGTGCTGTCAATAAGTCTAGCAAAGTAGGGTAGCTTGATGAAGTGGCAGTTTTTAGGGGAATATTGTAGCTGTGTACAAATATGCTGGAGATGTAAACTGGAGACAGGCTAAACTGGGGTCTTGTCAAACAATTCACCAGTCAGCTCCCCTAAAGCATGTGAGAATGCTGGGGCTTTGTGTGGACGGCTGGGATATTTTTGCTGTATCCCAGAGGGTATTTTTCTCTAACTCTGAAGTCAGTTAACTTCTTTTACTAGGGGAATCAGACTGCTGGTGGTGCCAGAAACCACAAACGTCTGGGACCAGTATGTCAGAGATTATTTCTGCTGAATCAGCTCTCAATATAACAAATGTATTAAGTCAGTAACCTAAGCACATTTCATAACACAATGGTAAGTACACTGCAAAGTCTATCTTTGATTTAGACAAATTTTCAGCCCCTGTCCAATGATCACTCTTACGTTAAAAAACTATGAAACCTTTCGTGACACTGGCAATAGATTATAATACCAGTAAAACTCCTGGCAGTTTTTTTTTGCTTATTAAAAAAAAATTGGAGATAAAATAGGAGAAATACCATGATATGATTTCTAAAGCATCAAAGGACTTATCAAGCTAGTTATCTTAAAAGTTACTTTAATTGAAATGAATCATTAAGTTGCCATGCATACCTTTTAATGTATAGATGTAACTTTAAATTGTTGCTAGGTATCTGATCACTCCAATAGGTAATATCTCTGTTGGGTTTATTCAAAGTAATTTGTTGGCTTGTACGTATATGTGCACATGCATATGGTGTGTTCCTAGCCCAAAACCAGACTGAAACCCTTTCCTAGTTTGTAATTAAGGCTGTTCTAATGCAAGTATCAGTAATTAAAACATAATTAAACACAAAATAGCGAACTTTACCCTTATGGCATAAAAGCTGAGTCATAATGTCCAAATCAAACAAATGTAGCCAGAAAGAAAGACTAAAATATACAGCATTCTATTACTTGTGCTTTCTGCACAGGGCTACCGGGGACTTCCCACAATATTCAAGATTATTTCCTGTCCAGAGCTTACCAGCCTTTCTTCAAATTCAGCTGTCTGTTGTGGTTGAACCTGGGGGCTGATTCTCTCCATGTGGGTCTTTGGGTAAAAAGAGCAAGTAACTGACTACTTAGACTAAATGTAAAAGGAGATCCATTGACTTTCACAAAAAAAGGATGTGCTAAAACTCCAGACCTGTAGTCATCGGTTTAATTCACTGGAAAAAAAAGTAGCAGAACAAAGTGTTCCCAAGAACCAGTCACTCATTGCATGTCTTTTTTTTTGTTTTTCTTAAAGAAGATATTAACCTAGCTTTGTATGTGTAGGTGTGAGGGAATAATTCTGGTTTAAGACAAATTTGTTGCTATTACGACTTCTTTGATATTTATCTTTTAACTACTACAACTACAAAAGCATAAAAATAAATGGAGTAGCAGTTGTCACCATAGATACGGAGGCAAAGAAGTAATCTTCTAAGCCAGATAGCTGAGGTTCCATTTCATCTACACAGTGTGAAAAATATTTGAATTCATTTGTGTAATGTTTACTTAGAATAATTTAGGCAAAATGTAGAAAGATTAGAGTACCTCAATTAGTATGTGGCTGTATTCACTACACTTATGTTCATAATAAGTTTATGTAACTAGTACAAACAATCACAGTCACGTAAGTTTTCTACAGAATCTGGGCTGTTCATTTACAGCACAAAATTTGTATAAATATACCAAAGAAAAAATAGTGCTTAAACTTTTGCTTAATGCAAATTTTTGGATCACTACCATCCTTTCACAACAAAGACAGAACATCAGATTCTTTTAGCTGAGTGATGATGCTCAAATTATTTTCTAAACAGAATGAGATTAGTCAGTACTTAGTTGTAGGACAAATTAGACCCTAGGTTATTATATCATTTAGGAAAGAAAACAGAATCTGGAAAGAATTTCACCTTGTTTCTAAAAAGCCATGTAATCTTGATTCCTTAAAAAAAGAAAAAGGCAAGTTACTATTAACTCTTGTGGGGTAATAGGTTGTTTTGACAATGATGTCATTATGCAGATTTATGGATGTATCTTTCAGCTTCACTCAAGATCTAATTTGCGTCAATAACTCCCAAGGCTTGAGAATTCAAAGGCTGCTGGAATCCTTCATGAATTGCCCCTGATCCTCAAGGACATAAAAGCAATTACAAAGTGACTTCCAAACACATTTATTTAAACTGCATATCCCACCTTGGAAAGAATAATCTACAACATTTACACATTTACATATATACAGAATCTTTAAATATGCAACAGATGTTTCATTTTTTTAAAAGATCTTGAATTCATTGACAAGCCTTTGGCTAAACTGATGAATTAATTTGTTCAGGGTGGATTTCATAAATCCTCTAATAAGTCATACCCTTTCACATCTTGACTTGATTTCTGAGGTCTACAGCATGTGTTTTAAATGTTTTAACCTTTACTACTTTAATCGGGTAACATTTATTTCAGGGCTGGATGATGATCGGTCATTGAAAGATACAGTTGACTAGGAAATAAAATTCAATTTTTCAGTTAAACAAATCTCCACATCTGAAATAAGAAATAATCAGTCTGTATTACTGGATCTCTGAAATGCATAGTGGTTTTTATGTTACTCTCCCTTTCAAGAATGTATAGTGCTGGATTGCTAAGTATAGCTGGATGCAGTGCTGGTATGCAGAAACCACAGTTGCCATGCTTATGTATAACAAGTTTCTTGGAGTGGTTTAAATGTAAGCCTTTATCTCTAAACTGAGATTTATTTCTATCCTTTTAAGCTATTTTTCTTTAATACTTAGAGGCTGGATACCAATTTAAACAATAACTAAATCAGTCTGGAAAACAAATTTGCCTAAGCTGTTTGCTTTGGAGACATCTTCAACTTTGTTACTGCCTCTGATGTAATGTACTAAATTATATAAAATAATTTAAGAGGGTTTTTATTGGTATGTGTGATTAAGTGCAATAAAATGTTCAAGTAAAACTGCATAAAAAAGACTTTTGTCTTCCATTGCTAGACAACTGACATGACAGCCACCCACTCAATAAAACATATATTTTCTTACTACACTGGGTCATTAAAAGGTCCAGAAGTCTAAAATCACTCAGTTATGGAAAGAATATATTATATTTAGAATGTTTTTATTTCAGATGAAAACGATAAACAGTACAAATGGCCATTTTTTGCCATTCATCTTCTATGATGTTGACTCATAAATCGAGGTTTAGCTGGATGTTGAAGTCTGAGTACATCAGTGTTGACTGTATATTTCTAGTCCCCATCTGTAGGAATGTGCAGAATTTCGAGCATTACAACCTTATTTGAGACACTGGTATTCATTCTATTATGTTTGATACTTTTTTACTATTACACATTTCTAAAAAACCTTTGTTACATCAAGTACATTCATGGACTTGTGAAAGAATTGCAGGATTAGACAGTACATAACAGACCTGCCAATCTGATTTCAGACTTCCCAAACAAACTGAATTCTACTTAAAATGCATCTAAGTGGTTTACATTTATTCGAAACAGGTCTGCAAATAAGATTTCATAATCTGGGCTAGTTACATGTATCTGCTTTTTAAATCTCTAATGTAAAATGCTGTTCAGGAAGTGGAACTACCTTACATAGGTGAAAAAAATAGTTTAAAAATTAAAATCCTGCTTACCATCATGTGTTTATCCATTTTCCAATATATTCTGGAAACGGGAGAGTTTGCAAAGTTTATTTTTTATCCTTGATGTGTTCACTGGCTTCCTTCTTGCCAGTTTCTCTGTGTGCCATAAAAACCTCAGCCATGAGCTAAGTAGCTAACTAGAGAAAGTCAAGCAAAATGTGTACTAACTGCCTTCTATGTGTCTTTTCTATGACAATGACACTTTTGTTGACCTCTCTACCCAGAAGAAAGATTTTATTAAATTTTAGAAATGTAATTATAACAAGAGATTTTTTTAGGAAATGGATAATCACTTTTTTAGATATTTTTAAAACTTGACTGGACAAAATGCCAATCTTCTAAATTGAAATTAGGCTTCTAGCTTGAAATTAGCTTTTGAGCTTGAAATTCTTCAAGTTTCTCTGTTGAAATTCTAATGTGAAGTTAGTCCTGTTTTTAGCGAGAGGTTGAATGTATAATCACTCAAAACTTCTTCTCACTAGGCTTGTCAAAGATTTTCCTCCTTTTAGTTGAAATTGGCTCAAAAATTTGAAAATTACAAGAGGAGACTAGTAGATAGTATAATCACATGTGCTTTGCCAGATTACTTGGAAGACTGCAACATGTGTGATGCAATATCCATGAAAAGATCCAAAGTACATAGTGCTCATAGCAGAATAACAGTTCATCCTGTGAACCACCATGCAGCTCTCACTGGATCTTCCAGAATTCATTGTTATCAGAAGTCTTTAAAGGATATCTTCTGTAGAAGACTGTCAAAATCTCCTGGCTTACAATTTGTTAAATACATCACATTTGACGATCTGATCACACTTCATAGATTGTGAGAAATTATTGTATCTGAGAAATGAATTTCTTTTATCTTGTTCACTAGATGGGGTTTCCTGCAGGATAAATGTAGATTACAGTATTCTTAGGGATGAGGATCGATATTAATGTGCTATTCAGATTGGAGTCCAAAAGCAAGCAGATCTTATGCCTTTGAGTTCCTCATTAGAAACAAACCAAGACACTGGGGAAAATGCTACAAGAGTTTTCAAATTAATGTCAGACACTGTAGCTTGCAAATGCAAAACAAACTACAGTATGCTGTAGAAACAACTGTGTGATAACATACTAGTGGGAAACAAGTGATGGGATAAACCTGTATCTGAAGAACAAATATACCACAAACTGTGAAGTTGTTGCTAATTAATTTTCTTCAAATATTTTGCTTAATAGTAACAATACCTTCTGTCATGGCATCTCTGCTACCTAATCAGTAACGTATTGCGGCATATACTGACAGCGGAATATTTCACAGCTAAGCAATCAAATATGAGGAGGTTGAATGAAAGACTTGCCACAGAGGAAACAGAATTCTTATGGTAGTCAGGAAAAAAAATACCCTTTCATTTTTAGTTTCTCCTATCTAAACTATAGGTCTGCACAGATGTGCACTGCTAAACTCAAATTCTGACATCAACTTTTACTGGTAGTATGTTGTTTTCTGGTAAAAAAATTAGTTTAATGCAGAAGTCAGAGGACCCTAAACTCACCTCCACATTTAGCTGCAAAAATACAAAATATACAAATCTGCAGTGAAACAGCATTGTTCAAGTAAACAATCTTATATAAACACAGAAGTCATTCCTGTACATCAGCTAAAGTGGGTGTGGCCATTTTCTCAGTGTAGCCAGAAGATATGATATTGCTCCATGCTTGACTTCACACTTTTTGTTTTGGAATTAATGTATCTCAAGGATAAAGAAATGGAGTATTGTTTTACTTAGTTTGCATATAATTTTAGATCAAGTATCCAACCTGAAATTCCTCTGGCACAATTTGAGGCCATTTCCTCTTGTCCTATCACTTGTTACCTGAGAGAAGAGACTGATCGCCATCTCACTACGTCCTCCTTTTAGGTCATTGTAGAGAGCAAAAAAGAGCCTCCTTTTCTCTAGGCTAAACAATTCCAGCTTCTTCAGCTGTTCATCTCAGCTTGTGCCCCAGACCCTTCACCAGCTCCAGTAATTTTTCAGACATGCTCCAGCACCTCAGTGGCCTTCCTGTCATGAGGGGCCCAGAACTGGACAGCACAGGATTCAAGGTACAGCCTTGCCAGTGCTGAATGTAGGGGCATAATCACTGCCCTGGTCCTACTGGCCACACTATTGCTGATACAGGCCAGGATGCCATTGGCCTTCTTGGCCACCTGGGAGCACTGCCGGTCCCCCAGGTCCTTTTCTGCTGGACAACTTCCCAGCCACTCTGCCCAAGTGTGGAAGAGTGGCTGCATGAACGCGGCCACGGGTCCACAGAGCTGTTGTATAGCACAAAAGTGTAGCACAAGCAACCCTGCTTATTGTCTTAGAGAAGCATAATAGTGCTTGAGAAAGCAGCCTTTGTATAAGCAAAAAAATATGGTGTTAACTACAATGCAGAAATTACAGCAAGATGCTGAACAGTACACAATAGATACGCCTTATGCTTGCTGTACTTTCCCAGTTGATATACTTTCCCAGACCTTGTGCTTGCTGTACTTTCCCAGCAGATGTACCTTGTGCTTGCTGAATTTTCCCAGCTGATATACTCTTTGGAAGGTATAAAAGGAGATGCTGTAAATCAATAAAGCGAAGCTTGCTCTATCAACCATAT
>VZTF01006977.1:58016-92635 GCA_013397755.1 Cnemophilus loriae | reverse complement strand
CAACATCAACACCCAAGCCTATAGTCCTGCGTGGGATTGTTGTGACCCAAGGATAGGACACAGCATTCAGCCTTGTTGAACCTTGACCCATCAATCCAGCCTGTCCAAACCCCTCTGTAGAGTTTTCTGACCCTCCATCAGATCAACACCCCCACCCAACTTGGTGTCCTCTGCAAACTGACTGAGGGGGCACTTGATCCCCCCATCCAGATCATTGATAAAGATACTAAGCATATATGGCCCCAACACTGAGCCTTAGTGATCACCACTGGTGACTGACCACCAGCTGGATGTAACTCCATCCACCACCACTCTGTGAGCCTGGCCATCCAGCCAGTGTTTAACACAGCAACCAGCACTCCCAATCCAAGCTGCAAGCAGCCAGTTTCTCTAGGAGAATGCTGTGGGAGACGCTGTTAAGGGCTTTAACGCAGTCCAGGCAGACAACACCCAAAGACCTTCTCACCCACTGTGGGCCACCTTGTCTTAGGAGGGTATCACATTGGTCAGGCAGGACCTGCCTTTCATAAACCCGTGCGGCTAGGCCTGATACCCTGGCTGTCCTACATGTGCCGTGTGATGGTACTCCAGAAAATCTGCTCCAAGACCTTCCCCAGCACCAAGATCAAGCTAACAGTCCTGTAAGTTCTCCCAAATGCTTCTCCCAGCGTTTCTTGTAGATGGGCTAACTTCAAAGAAAGTTCAAATGTTTAAGGTGCAGGGACTAAATTTTGAAAAGTGTTTTCCAATCACATTGCAAACTTGTATCTTACAAAAAGGCTTTTTCTAACTTTTGGGTAATATAAACCATTTCAGTGAACTTGGATGAAGACAGAGGTTATGGTCTTACTTTGGGGTTTGTTTGGGTTTTTTTACCTCACCTTCCCTTTCACCTGTTTTCCTTCAGAAACAAGAAACACAAGAAATCACTTTCTGGTACAAGAAACTACAAAGCTGATGGATATATATCTATGTATATTTACTGACTCACAAAATTATTTATGTCCAAACTTCCTACAGATGGAGCTATAATGCAGTTTGTAAGGGCCTGATTACTTTTACAGAAAAGAAAGGGATGGCATCTTCACAAATGGGCTTCTTGTTTAGGCGCCTTTAGTGTGCTTCCAATTTACTTGTCTTTTCCTGGAGAATTTTTCAGAAAAGGTTAATTTAAAAGGTACTGCTCTGCTAGGTTGAGTTTTATACAAAAAAACCCCAAACTTCCGAGATTACTGAGCTTCATTTTCTAACTATTTTATGCTAATGGATTTAGCTTATTCCTTCTTTAAATCCTGTCTTCAACATGCTAGTTAATACAGAAGGAAAAAATCATGAAGGAATATTTGAAGAAAACAGACAATGTTTTCTCACAGTATCATCCTACTCTCGTTGCATGCTTTCTGTCATTCTGCCTTTGATGTTATCTCCTGTATTGTAGACTTTTGGGACCAAAGGCACTTCCTCCATACATGGGCTTACATGGGTAACATTCTTCAGCATTTGTTTTAGAAAAAGGATGAATTGCTGCAATTTGATTTTCCGTGGGATCGTCCAGACACTTAAAGAGACATCTAAAACTGTGTCTTTCAGACTCTTCAGATACTTTTTCCCAAAGTTTTCATGTTTTCTGGTCTCCTGTTGTACCACTTACATAGCAGATAGAGAGTAAGAAAGTGCCTGGTCTGGCACCATGGACAGAGGCCCCCTATGAAATGGCTAGAGTGGTGGACAGTATATTCCTGACAAATCTTTGTCATGTGTGTAACTAAAATATTTAAAATATTTAATTACGTTAACAGAATTAGCTGCATTGACAGATTTCCAGTATGGATAATTCTTCACTCAAAACTGGACAGAACCAACAATACCTTTTCTCTGAAATATCTGTAGTTTGGGGGAGTTTGGAACTGAGTGGAGGCTGAAAGATTTGGCAGTTGTGTTCCATTCCACATAGTCTGAGAGTAATAGCAAAGGCTACGATGGTCTAATCTTATAGCATACACTGACAGGCTGCTCTTTGATAGTGGTGTTTTGCCCTCCAAAATACATTTTTTGCTCCTTAGAGTATTTTCCTTTGCTTATATCTAAGAAACACATAAAGATCTAGCCCTAGGAGAATACAATCCAGCCACGATGACTGTGGGAGGTGGGGACTTCCATTTCTATTTTCATCATGAGAAATGGGTTGAAGATGGAAGACATTTTCTGTCTCCAAAGGGTAATATACTTCAAACATAGCTTTTGGAATTTCTCCACTGGATTCTGATTAGCCATTCTGATTAGCCATTCTGACTGTCCGAAAAAACGAGAATGAGGGGGCTGTGTGGTGTGTGTGTCCTAAAATTATTCTTGTCATCTATTTAATGTTCAAGAGGTTTGTACCTCAATTGGAGCTACACATTTGTAGCTCCAGGCTCCTTGCTGATACACTGGGACTTCTTGGTCGTGTACAGTCCTACATCAGCCACTCCTGAAAGACTTAGTAAGTGGATTCTCAAGATCAGGTTGAGATGAGGTGTTCCTCAGGCCTGAAACAAAGCGCTGCATCCTGACACAGTCCAGCACACCAAACCTTTTTGCCTGTGAAGGTAGGCTCCTTTTACTTAGTGTCAGCTTTTATTAGCAAGTAGCCTGTTTTGGTTTATTTATCATATGCAAAATACAAGCAGAAAATCCTCCTCCAGAGGCCCTAGGAGTCCATTTTGGGAGACTGCTAATTTTGCCTAAAACGTAAGGGCTGAGGACAGATATGGGTTGGAGAGGAGATTCTTACTGTTTAAGAATATAGGCAAGGGACCTCCAGCATACCAGGGAGAATAATTTCTGCTTGAATTTATGTTTCATAGTGGTGGTAAAATAGGCTGCAGTCTGTGTATTGTGTTTTATGGTAAATGCTTGTCTTACTGCAGTAGATGATCTATTTGTGACCCATATCTATTTATCTTGAACGCTTCAAACAATGGAAATGCTCCTTGTCTGGTGAGTTAGGCCTCCGAAGTGTCCACTATGACTAAAAGTAACAAAAATTATTCTCAGTGGATCATGCATGAACTGATTGGGTGTATTGGCCTGTTAGTTTTGTGCTCATGGAGTAAACTCAGAAATAGTATGGAATATGGAAATTACTTTCTTTGCAAAACAAGCTCTTCAGGAAGTGAATCATGAAAGATCTGAATCCCAAGTGGTCATTAATTGAGAGATTCAGCTCATAGTTAGAACTTTGTATAATGATGACTTTGGAAAACATCTAGTACTGAGAAGAAAAACCTTGTTCCAAGTATTCCATTCCATACGTCATGAGTTAAGCCAGTTTTTCTTTTGACCGTACACTTGTGGCCAGCACCAGTGAGATTTCTCTGACAGATATTATCAAGAGTACAAATCAAAGACAATTTGATGGTAAGGAAAAAATTGAATTTTTCTTCTTGAAAGGCAGATTGTGTCAATAATGCAGCCTTTTCTATGTAAATGGTACTAAAATTTTATCCTCCCGTGACGTGTTCCTAATGTAAAACTGAGGGCATTTTCAAGAAGTGATCTCTCAGCTAAACTGAAAGCTACCCTGAAAAGAAGGCGTATAATGCAACTGAGGTGCTTTAGAGTTCCATATATTTTGATTAAGGAATACTCTTTTTTTTCTGTTACAGAAAATATTGAATATGATGAAGGAAACACTCTCTCTGCCTTTCCTTCCCCTGGCTGCCTGAGGCATTGTCATTTATCATTTCAGAGTTGTACCTTTCAAGCTAATAGGAAGGCCCCACAGTTTATATCTGAATACCTGCAGGAAAAGCATTCATGACTGTAAGCTCCTAAAACAGTAGATGCAGGCTATGGAAAGAGAGGATACTCAAACTGGGTAACAGAAGAGTTGAAATGCGAGGAGCAGGTTGCATGTGGCTTCTGTGTATTTTGTACACTTCTTGCTTTGTTTGTGGACAAGGGCTACAGCCTTCGTCGGGATCCAGACAATGCTATGTGAGTACTGTCTTATGGGCACTACTTGTAAAGTTTACACTATGTATAAACTAGATGGAAAGGTGAGTGCTCTGTAAAAGTACACTGCCACGAAAGCAAAGTCAGGATACCGAGAAGGATGTGGTATGCCAGATTCAGCTCCAAAGATTAATTAGTTCCCTGCTTGCTGACCCTTCTAAAACGTAGCACATCCTTGGTCCCAGCAATCTACTGAAGAATTTGTTCACTCTTTAGCTAGACAGAACTAAAATGGTTTCTGTAGTCATTTATCCAATTTACCACAGTATAACTATTACTTTATTAAGGTCTAACCATTACTTTATTAAAGTCTAACCACTGTAGTCTTTTGTGTCTCATCTTGCATTTTTTTCCCTAAATTATTTTGGTCTAACAACTCATCTCTATGCATACAGGTCCTAGACTAGAAGGCTTGAAGCTGCTCTGTGGTATTAAAATACAAAATTAAAAGCAGCCTGAGAAAGTCTGGTAATTGATAACATTTATTATTAGCATTGTTCCACTTTCTTATGGCTTCCGTAGTAACTGAAGAGGATTCTTATCTGAAGTTTATTGGACGTCCTAAGGCCATGTCCTACTGATCTCAGTTAGGCATGTTTCCTTGGCATGCACTAGATCTGAAATTTATACACAGTACTGCCTTGGCTGTGGAAGTTTATAAAGGTGTGCATTCAAGAATTACAAATTTAGATTTGTTTTCAGATTTAAAGTTCAGTCGTACAGTTTACTTCTGAATCAAATAACCCATGTTTCATATTCAGTGCCACATAGCCTCCAGAAGAATCCAACTCAGCAGCCAAAAGAAATCACTCTACACTTGCTTGATATTTAACACCAACATCTGGGAGGGCAGCCTAGGTGTCGAGTGAGAGGAAATGGCAACACCCCATTTAGCTAGACTTCACCATCTGATCTTATGTCTCTTTTCTGCTTCTTGTCAAGCAAGTTCTTGGTTTTGGTTTGAAATATGTTCTCCTTTTCCTTAGTAAACAACTCCCACTTGTAAGGTGGAGTGCTGAAGCACAAGCCTAGGTTCAAGCAGAAAGCCTTCCTATCCTCAGTGCATGGAGAGTATCCAAGTATAGGAAGATAAGGAGAAAAGGCTGGAAAGCAATCTGTCAATGGATCCATACCACATTAGTCTTGTAAAAGATACTAGATGATAAACAAAACATGAAAATGGGCAGAAAGGAAAAGTGGGAGCTAAAAAAGCTTTATCTGGAACAGAAGGTACATGCAATGAAAGATGGCGATTTGCTCAGATGTGAATGTTCCCTCAATCTTACTCTGCTTTAGTCTGATGAAGAAATAAAAGAAAGATATTTTTATATTAACCATATTTTAAACCAGCAACCTGCAAATGCAGAGGGAAAAAAGGTTCATACTGGCATAACTCAAGTCTGGTTTCCTTTTGTAATTTCTTTAGATAAAATTCCTGCCCTTGGCAGGGCTATAATTTTCATTTCAGCATGTTCTTCTGATATTTTCTGTTCCTGTCTGCTTCTTCAGGAGAATCTTGCACATTTGAAATATTTACTGATTTCAGACTGTTACCAAAAGCTGTGGTGATTTTTATAATAATAACTGAACATGCTGAAATATAGTCTCCTTGAAAAGATGTGTGGTTTTTTACTCTGAAAAAATGACACAAAACTAAATAATGGCAGAATAACATCACTGGATTATTTTTAAGCAAACATTTTGTGAAAACATTTATCATCTATAGAAACAAAATTTACATTGATTTCATATAAAGTATGTTAAACATACATATAAAACTCACCTGCACCTTAGTATATAACGACGAATAACACTCTTAAATATAGGATAATATTGTCAAAATCTCTGCTGTGGACTCCAAAGACTACAGCTTAAACTCCGTTTATATTTAACTCCAGTTCCAGTAGTTTAAAAATGTCATTTCTTATCCACACCCACCCATTAATTCTGGGGAAGAGAAGAGTTTGGTTCATTAATTACATTATATTCATTTGTGATATAATCCTATCACTTGCATACTGCAAAGATGGCACTGTTAGCCACAGAAAGCTTAGGAGGCTGAAGACAAGATCTGCTTCCAGGAGGGATGTATAAGTGAGAAAAGGAAAGGATAAACCTGGGTTATTTTGACATACCAGTTTTCAGGACCTCTCTTTGAAACACAGAAGACAGAAACTTCTTCTGAGAAATTCATTCAATGCAATATATGAACACCACATCACAGAAAGCAGATTTCATGTGTCTGTCTTTCCTTGACTGTGCGTAGAGCTTCGTTGCTATAACTGTGTAGGTCAGGAAGCCCCTATTGCATCCAGCTAATTAAATTGAGTAAAATATTCAGAAAGTATCACAAAACTCGATCCTTTTGACTGGATTTTGGTCAGAAAGCCATAGTAGTCATGACAACTCTTGCAAAAATGAAAAGAAAATATTATAGGTCCTTTAATTATTGTAGTTGTTCTTAGTGTACTGTGTCCGTCTCATTTGAAAAGTGGCGTCTGCAATGGCACAATATTTGCAGTATAGACACAGGATGCTGTCAGTATGAATTGTAATAGGGAATGGTCCAAGTACTGGTGAGGAGCTGCTTTAATCTGTACAAAACCATTCTTTGGCTAAGTATACCACAAGCACATCATTCATTTTAAAAGTCTGTTTGGATTTTTTTTTTATGGATTCACAGAATGCTTAGAAGCAGCTGCTCCATAATCAGGTCTGAGCAACTCTGTGATATACTATGATTCACAATTACATCACATGTATGAAACAGCCAACCAATAACTAGAGGGCCATTATTTAAACCTCTGTCCGTGTTCTGTATCATTTGAAAGATGATGGGTGTTGTGTGGAAATAGGATAACTTGGCAAAAATGTCGAATAGTAATGTTCCTGACTTCTCAGAACTTGCTCTTACAATTTCAGTACTTCCTGCTACTGTACCTGTCATTACAGAGTTGTCCACCAAGATGAACAAGCATATGACGAATTCAGCTTCATTTAAGAATCAACAGTGACATAATCATGTGACCTGCAATGTATCCCAGCTAACACCAGGATAACAGCTGTTTGGTCTAATTACTGCCACATGTTTATTTTTGTCATTTCCTTTGTAAAATGAAATATTTGGAATGCCTATTCCTCTATCCTTTCCTGCGCATTCCTCCAATATATTTGTATATATGATAGATGCAATCTAGACACTTAAAGGCTGTTTTAGAAATTATTTGCTTGAAACTGTGTGGAGCAGACCATATATGAATACACGGTCTTCATTTTCATCTCTGGTGGAAACATCTTCCTCTTGTAGAAAAAAGGTATCGGATATTTATTTTTCTTGAGTTGGGCATTCCAAGTTTCAGACAACTCTAGCGGGATTTGTCAGAATTGCATAAGAGACATATGGTGTACACCCCAAAAAGTCTTAATTGATGTGGGAGCAGCTTAAACCAATATTGAGCTTCTTTGGAAATTCAGAAGGAGAAGCCTAACACTGGGGTTTGGTTTTGCTTGGTTTCAGGTTTTTTTGCTTCGAGAATGGGAGGAAAAAAGTGGGTTTTTTTAATCTGTTGTTGTGGTCGTAAAAGCATTGGCTGAGTGCCAGAAACTAAGGAAGGTTGCTTCCAGTGGAAAGGTTGATGGGAGATGATTACTTGTTTAGCTGCCAAAAAACAACTTAGGCTTGTCTGAACCTGGGCAGGATAGAGGCATTTGTAGAGTCTGTCAGCAGCGAAGAGTCTAATGCAAGTCTGCATCTAAAAGTGGTGGAAGAGTGTGGGAGTTTCTGCCTATTTCGGACTCAGAGTATCCAAGAAGGGATAGACCTCTATGATCCTGTAAGAGATACGGAGGCCTGATGTATAAACTGACAGGTCAAGAAGAAAAAGGTTTTCACAGTGAACTGCCAAGAGTGAGAGTACAGAAAAAACATTTGCAATCTTCAGAGTCATTTTAGAGTGCTGTGCATACCTATCCCAGCTGTGGGTGAGTGACATTTAATGAGAAGAATCATCAAGATGATGATTTCATTTTTCTTTTCACTATATAGAGGTAATAAACACAGAAGACATCTAAACCCTTGGGTAAAGAAATATGCCATGAAAAATTTGTCTGTCCTGTATATGCTATATATGCATCCATATGCTCAAATACACATTCCCAAATTAATTATTCTTTAAAAACACTAGATTTTTTACTTATTTGATTATCTAGCAAGATGGGAAAAATACAGTTCTGTGACTATTAGCACTAAAATCTTTCCCATCTATTAAGAACAATACTCTAGTAAATACAAAGATAGTTTTCCAAAACTTCATGGAAGTAAAATTCTCTGCTGTTAACTGAATATACAGTGGAAATATTTACCCTTTATATTGATCAAGAATGAGGACTTGTCCTGAGCTTTCAGTTTAATTTTTTAAGTGTTTAATAATTATTAAGTGTAGTATTTCAGTAATGTTCCTAGTGGATAATGCTATAATAGATTGTCAATGCAATCCGCATCCTCATGGCAGATCTCCTGCTACTGTGTGAATTCTGTTTTTCACCTACATTGGTGGGTAATGTTACCAGATTGAATTTGCTTCCATTACGCTTGTTCTGCCCTTCTCCAAGGCAGTGGTGCCTGTTCTCTGAGGTGGGGAAGTGGACAACTGTCTCTAACCGCTCAATGCTTCAAGAAGGTTACATTGCCCAAAAAACTCTTACCTCTCCACAGTAGAAGAACTAAGGTTTTGAGAGCAAAGGCCATTTGAAACTAAGCTGCAATTTCAAAAATGTTAAGGTGAGGCACTGGAAAACGTTGTGAATGCCCCATACTTGGAAGTGTTTAAGGCCAGGTTGAACGGAGCTCTGAAAAACCTGGTCTAGTGGAAGGTGTCTGTGTCTGTGGCAGGGATGTCGGGACTAGACGATCTTCTCCTTAAGGTTCCTTCCAGCTCAAACCATTGTATGACTCTATTCTCTGACAGAGCCAAGGACTGCAATTTGATTCACTTTGCATACAAAAGTGGCGGGTAAGTCAATCTTAGTCGTGTAGTTAATGTTGGAAGTAAAGCCAAAAACATATCTAAAAAATGTAAGTACATGGGTAATGACATCTAAAAATAAGATACATGTTGGGTGGTAATTTGGACTCCCAGCATGATGTCTTATGATTATTTTTAGTGTTTATACAAAAATTAGTTGGCCATCTTGAACAAGTTTTAATAATGTCAGAAACATAAACCATGCCTATTGAAAAATGAAGAAGATATGTGCTATAAAAATATTAGGACCTGGTAAGAAGCAAAGCTTATTATGTACTTTATATAAAATCGAGTGGTTTTTTTAAACAGCAATGAAAGTACAAGTCATACTTTTAAACTAAAGTTACTTATCCTTTTCGTGTGCTAGTATTTAGTTTGTTTACAGAGTGGATATGAAAGACAGAAGGAAGGAATATTATAATGGCCATGCATACTTGAAGTATGTCCATTTTAAAAGTTGAATCTTTACCTGTAAGAAGTATGATCTAGATTTTTAGCAAGGAGTGGATAAAATGTTTTGTATTTTGTTTTTGCTGCTAAGTAGTGATAAGACCATAGTGAAATGAATGTTTATGTAAGTCCATTGGAGACAACACGAACCACTTAAGTACTGCCAGGAATTTTGTAAATACCAGCCTTCTCAATCCTGGCTACAAATTCCTGAGGAGGTAACAGGAATAATATGAATGGAAACTAAATTATTGTCTGAGATTTAAGTCATTCCATTAGATACCGATCTAAATATCCATTTACACTAAATGAGGCAATCAGGCCCTCCTTTTCATGTCAACAAAGGGTTCTTAGTTCCAAATTATATGCCTAAAATAAAATTATCTGAGAATGTCTCTCAGAAAAGGTCATCTTTACTTTATTCAGTTTATCTGCCTCCACAGGCAGGCAATTATAATGATCTGCATTATCACTGTGAAATTAAATTGTTACAAGTTGAATTTTTTCATACTCCTAAAGTGGGCTGAAGTCTTTTGACATAAGATATTATTATTCTATTAAAATCATGCTTAGTCATTTTCAGTTTATACAACCAAAATTTTTAACCTGGAAATCAATACTCAACTTGCTTTCATTAACATGAAAGGTTTTTACACTGTTCCAAACTACTGGACATGTATTCCCTTGTTGCTGACAAGGGAGAGTTTATCACTGATGACAGTTCAATTTGCAAGGATTAAAATTAAATATTACATTGGTTTCTTCTATGGTGAGAGGTTTTTGTATCACAGAGAGTGTAAAGGTCACATTAGGCTTTCCTTATTAGCAAAATAGCTCCTTTTGGGTTAAACATTGTCCAAAATAGAGAAAGTTAAGGTTAAGCTTAATTTCTTACAAAAGAAGCTTAGACATGTTTGAAAATCTCTAACACTGAACATCTAATTTCTGTGATTCTATTTTGAAGAGGTTGTCCACATTACAAGTTAAATGGGACTAGTCCTATTCTATCAAATATTCAACACATTGTTAAAATATTGAAATGTTACTTGAGTAATACAAAACTTTGCTTGACTGAGGCCTGAATAAATGTTACAGGATGTGGTCTTATCTATAGCAGATAGATTTTTTTTAATCACTTCATTTTTGCAAGATAAAAGATGTAAGGAGAAAGAAGGAATCTGTGATAAATACTATGAAAACATAAAAGAAGGTGATTCGAGAAATACATTTGAGATCATTCCAATACTGGGATTAATTTCAGTCTTGAAAGACCTCTTGTTTCTTGTCCTCTTCTATGCAGACATGTATGATTAAAAGCATTAATGCACGTGATTTTATATTTGTGACATGAAGTCATGTTTCTAATGCTGAGGAATTTTATCCTCCCCCCTTTGTGATGTGTGGAAAAGTTGCAAACTGCTGGTTCAATACAAAGAATATCAGTATAGAGTCTTAAGTACCTCAGGCTGCCGAAGGAGCAGCAGGAGTGGGTAGGGCTGTCCAGAAAAGGGGTGTGACTAGGATGTCTAACAGAGGTGTGGACTTGGAGTCTACTGCCAGCAGAGCTCTCACAAAACACAGTCACAAACCCTCCACAGTGATGAATTGCCCCCTCTGGCACAGGAGGATTGGCTGATATTTGGAAGTGCAAATTACATCTCCCTGTGGTAGCTTGTCTAAATCTGAACCTTTAATTGTAATTAAATGATGAACACATTCCTTTCATTTTTGTTTGTTTTGCTGAATTCAGCTCTGATAAAAGTGGCAGGTTAATTGCACTGGGGAATTAAGTCACTGAAGATCACAGAATCGTAGAATGGTTTGGGTTGGAAGGGACCCTAATGATCATCTGGTTCCAATCCCCCCTGAGACAGGCAGAGACTCCTTTCACTGAACCAGGCTGCTCAGAAAGCTGTCCAACCTGGCCTTGAATACATCCAGGGATCCAAAAAGCATTTCTTTAATGTTTTCTTTGATGTTTTATCTAAAAAATGTTTCCGCTAGCTCTAAATAGCACAGTTGAGTAACAGCAGGAGAGTCTTTCCCTTCTACCTGCATTCAGCTATTTGGACCACACCTTGAACGGCTGGCTATTTGTGTGATACAGCTGGACAGAAGCCACATGGTTTTGTCATTTCTCCATAAGACAAGCATTTCAGAACAGTCAGTCAGATGCTCACGTGAAAATTTCTGCCGAAGATTCACAGGATTTTCCTGTTCTTAAAAAGAGAGATAAAAATCTCAGATTGTTTATAAAAGCGAATTGAAGGGACTAGTGAGTATTGTTGAGGACGAAGGTAGCTGGGCTTGCAAGCCACAGAAGATGCAGATTTAAGTGCAGATTGACCTCTGTGTAGAAGCTCAGACAAGAGGCCAAGGTGAACTGCCAGCCTTTGGGATAATGAAGGGCACGAAGGTGAGTGACACCGGCCAGGTGAATAGGCACAGAAAGACACAGCAGGAGCCTGGAATTGCCGACCTTTTGCATAACAAAGGAGATGAAGGCCGGTGACTGCAGCCAGCGAGGTTAATAGAGAGGGGGACAGAAGCCCATTCGGGAGAAGAGTGAGACTTGAGCTTGCTTGGACTGTGAGAATATAAAAGCCCAGGGTTTCCTTTTCTGTGGGTTGTCCTTGGAGGCACCAGCTCGACCTGTTTCTGTGTTACTGCACTGTGAATAAATGGCTTTGTGGAATGAGACATCTGAGACTCTGCCATGGAAAACCTGGGCTCAAACAGGTAAGGAAACCTGGTCTGATTGTGTGAGAGTGGGGTGTGCAAGGAGTCGTGCGGAGCTCCCGTCGGGTCGCTGGAGCTGCCTGCTCAGAAGGAGCTGCAATCAGCAGTGACAGTCTGTGGTGCTGGGACTGTGACCACCAGAGCGGCTCCTGGATGGTCAGGAAGTTTCATTAATATATACCCATGCTGGTAGGGCTTTACTTGAACCAATAGTTGTGGGTAGTATGACAGGAAAAATCCTTTCTACAGCCACTGGCAGTTTAAGTTGCATTCCCTCAAAAGCTTGAGAAAAGTCTAACAAAGACCTGGTGGCCTCCTCCAGGGCCCTTTCTGGAACAAGAATATGGCATGCAGGCAGGATGCTGCTTCCGTTTTCTCACTGAGGATGATTAAAGGAAACTGCCATATTTTAATTGCTAGACTTTAACTTCTTGTTTTATCTTTTGAGGGCTTCTCTGCTGCATAAATTAAGTAGGGAAGGAGAGTAAGGATATGCAACTGGATAAGTCGTTATTTGGAAATTGTTGCAGAGGATCCTCTGGTTTACTTCTATTACTCTACAGAGGTTGTCTTTAACAAGGAGAACACTTTAACATGCTAGGATAAACAAGAGAACATCTAGCAAATTGTACCAGGGCTGATAAATAAAGTGATAGTTGTTTATATGTGTCCATTTTATTTCGTGTGTGTAATGTGACGGGGCAGCTTTCTGCAGTGCAGTGGGGTTCTTTGTCACAAAAAGTAATGGTTGCCACCAAGTTAATGCTTTGTAAAATACAGAGTTTTAGTTCACCACCCAAAGTTTAGAGAAGTGACAAAGGAACAAATCTTTTACGACCAGACATTTCTGCTGATGTATATTTTCCATCTTATCTACTCCACTTTTTTTAAGCAAGTTGTTTTTATTGGACTAGGAGTAGCAAATTCCTGCCATTTTATAGCCATGTGACATTGTTGTCATTGCTTTTAGCACAGGAAATGGTACATCTGTTAGTAAAGAGACCAAAAGTACTCTCCCATGAGTCACTAAAAATCATCTGCCAAAACTAATTAAACTGATGCCAAATGTGACAAGTCAGTTTGAGGCCGGCAACAATTTATAGTACACTGTCTTTGCGGGAAAAGGTAGAATATGGGGATGAATGTAGTGGGAGCTTAGGATAAGCATCTGAAGTACAATATCACAGAAGAGGTAAAGGTCTCTTTTCTTATTCTTTTTTTCAATAATTCACCTTTCTATGTTGAACTAGTCCAAGACCCATTTTCAGATCCTTTGTTTTGCAGTTTTATTCATTTAACATTAAATTGCAGTTAACAAGAAAACTTCAGACTATTTGAACTCACATTTTAAGTTTCTCAGTGAAATTATAAGTAGTATTCTAAGATGAGAACTGGTTTATAACAAAATTTAATATATCCTTGTATGGAAAGTTTGCTAGAATTCCAAGAGACTATCATGCGAATCTCCTAGACAGATGTTTTGATCTTGATTTTCTTAAGGAAATTCAGAATGAAATAAAAGATCTTTTAAGTGTTAAGCTAAAGAATAAATTAAGAAGGGCAATGTAGAAATGGTCTTTATGCATTAGGCCTGCAAACGCACACATCTAGCTAAGGCTTGTGGTCTGATTTTAACTTTAGAATGCGTAAATACAGTGCATCAAAAAAGCTGAAATATCAATAATGATCAACCTGATTTCCACAAGAAGTCATATAATACTTAGAAGAATTACTTCTTTTGAACTAGATGAGTAGTTTGCTTATTGTATACACAGAGTTTCTGAAATTTTTTTTTCATTTCTATAGGAAATATAATTATTAAAGTGCAGCAGTCAGAATATGGTAAAATTATTTCATCTAGGTGAGCCATTACATTTATGTTTTTATTCTTAAATGTATTATTGTATGGTTGCAGGGTTTGGAGTATAATGCATAATTCAGGCAATAAGGGACATAAGGAGTAGAGATGGGTTATTTAGAGAGAAGACCAGGGCCCTATCACCCTTGACATTTTTAATTGACGAAAGACCCTCCAACAAAACCAGCTTGCTTCATCTGCTACCCTGCCTTGTATCAATAGAGTGTGGAGAGCTGAGCCCCTGCTTTTATCTTATAGTGCGTTTGTATCCAGTGTTTGTCTCACTTGCCAAAGTGTCTGTTGCCAGTGCTGTGAATGCTTTCCTTTCTCACTCTCCTGTGACAAACATATTAATTTTAGTAACATTTTTATCTAGATTCAGCCCATTGGTCTACCACAAACAATCAGAAATCCGTTCACTATCAAGTACCTTGCTCCATTCTTGTGAAGCTGCCGTGGTTTATAACTCTTTATCTTTGTTTCAAAATACCTACGTGTCCTCAGTCTTCCTGTTCTCATTGATCTGTCTGCCAAGTTAACTTGAGTGGGTTCAAACAGTTACTATGAACCAGTTTCTTCTGTCTTTCCAGATTAAAATTAGTGTAGCAAGTCTTACTGGTTTCGAATCTGTGAGCTTGTACTTTTCACTCAAATTAGCATTTTGTGATATCCAAAAAAGTTATTTTTAGAAAAAATATTTCCAAGCCCTCATCACCATTGCTGTGAGATGTTGATCCATCTTCAACACTAACCATGATAAATTTCTGGCGGAAGTGGTTGGCATTTGCATGTGTCTCTAGCAACCTGTCTAATGCTGAGTTTTCTGTGACTTCTCACCCTGTTGCAGATCTGTCCTGCACACAGATTTCCTGTTTATAAAGGGAATATCTTCTGATAATTTAGCATATTTAGTGTTCCTAAATTAATATCTAATCCCATTATGTGGGAGGAAGTATATCATACTACTTTCATTAACTAAATTGAAACATCTGTGGCCCAAAGTTTGCCAGCACGGAATTAAAGATCAAAATCTCCATAATCTTTTTGGTGGTTTGTAATAATTTTTCTCTGATAGAAGCCCCTGGTCCTAACATCTCCTGTTTAGATTACTGCAGTTGTCTTAACCAGGAATAAATGATAACATTCATTTAAGAGATACAGTGAGCTCAAAATATAGAACTTTTTCCATGACATGCAAACTACTTAGAAGCCCACAGGAATAATGCTGCAGACGTAACTGTTCACATTCACATTAAGTTTACCATATGAAGGTTAGAAATTCTTACATTAGTTTCTAGCATTAGTTTCTGAAGTTGTTCTTGTTCCTTTTTCTAATGTCATAACTTGATGATGCATTATACCTTGTTCCCAAAGGTATTCTAAGCTCACTAATTTTAAGGACCACAGTATACAGATCATTCATTCCCTGAATTTCTCCTGAAAGGTGTGATAAATAAGTTTGGCTTTTATAGAAATGGGAGTCTCTCTCATAAGGAAAGTATAATCTTGCCGACTGCATTTTACCTTTAAATAAAAAAACCTACAGGGAAGGAGAATAGGGAAGATAACTACAGATGCTGAAGCTCTGATACCAACACTTGCAAAAATAATATTTTTTGTTCAAGGATAAAAATTACGGCAGTAAAAGACAAAGTTATTTAAATAAGGAAATGCAATATTTTAGGCATAAATAAAAACATTTACACTCTAAATAGAGATGGTAAATAAATATTATTCTAGCCTGACATTGACAACTCTTGATTTATGTTTTTCTTATGAATAGAAGAGAACCACTAGGTTTCCTTAGAATTCTGTGTAAAATGTAGATAGCAGAGTAACTGTAGAAGACTGTCTTATCAGCCGCACCATATTTATAGCCTGTCCCAAGTCAAAAGTCATGGCAGCAAGTGAAGTCTCCAGTGACTGGAAATTTATTTTTGTTTTAATGGAAACATCTTATTTATTTTTCAAAAGGGAAGAAAGGAGGACCCTGGGAGCTATCGGCCAGTTATCCTTGCCTCTTGTACCCAGAGGTACAGAAAATTAAGCAGATCCACCTGGAAGTTTTGTCAAGGTGAAGGGGTGAAAGAGACAAGCAATATGGCTTCACACAGGGAAAATCATGCCTGACTGATCCAATGCCCTCCTAAGATGGAATAACTACATTGGTGGATAAGGGAAAAGCCATGGATTTTTTTGACTTCTGTATAAAACCTACACAACACTGTCACTAAATTGGAGAGATCTGAGTTTGATGGAGGGATTATTTGATGGATAAGGAATCGGCTGGCCACGTCTGAAGAGTTGCAATCAGTGGCTCAATATCCAAATAGAGATCAGTAACAAGTGGTATCCCTCAGAGGTCATTATTTGGCTCAGTATCTTTATTTATGACATAGGCAGTGGAATCAAGTGCACTCTCAGCAAGTTTACAAATGACAGCAAACTGTGTGGTGCAGTTCTGCACATGAGTGAAGGGACGCTGTCCGGAGGGGCCTTGACAGGCTTGAAGGTTGTGCCAAAGTAAACCTTATGAAGTTCAACAAGGCAAAGTGCGAGGTCTTGCACCTGGGCCAAGGCAACCCCTGGTATTCATAAAGACTTAGGGATGAACGGATTGAGAGCAGCCCTGCGGAGAAGAATTTAGGATACTGGCAGATGAAAAATTGCATATGACTCAGCCATGTGCACTCCCAGCCCAGAAAGCCAATTGTATCCTGAGCTGCATCCAAAGCAGCGTGGGCAGCAGGGCGAGGGAAGGGATTCTGCCCCTCTGCCCCACTCTGGTGAGACCCCACCTGGAGCGCTGCAGTCAGTACTTGGATCTCCAGCCCTGGAGTCTCCAGGTGAAGGAAGACATGGACAGGTTGGAGTGGGTCCAGAGGAAGATTGCCAGAGGAGTGAAGCATTTCTGCTATGCAGACAGGCTGAGAGAGTTGGGGGTTGTTCAGTCTGGGGAAAAAAAGGCCCCAGGGAGACCTTACTGTGGCTTTTCAATACATAAAGGGGGTTTATAGGAAAGACAAGGGACTTGTAGTGATAGAAGAAGGGGCAATGATTTTACACTAAAAGAGGGTAGATTTAGATTGGACATAAAAAAGAAATTCTTGACTGTGAGTGTGGGGAGACAGGTTGCTCAGAGAACCTGTGGATGCCCGATCCCTGGCAATGTTTAACATCAGTTTGGATGGGCCTCTGAGCAGCCTGGCCTAGAGGAAGGTGTCCCTGCCCATGGTAGGGGTGTTGGAACTAGACGATAATTGAAGGTCCCTTCCAACTCATACCATTCTGTGACTCTATGTTTCTAAATAGAAGTATAGCATAATATAGGAAGCAATTTTATGTGTTAAGGCCTCAGCTAAGAAATTAATGCTTTGCTACTGATTTTACACAATATTAGACAGAAATCAATTGGTAATCAAAAAACTGGAGTAGTATTAGATATACGATGATTTTTAGGAGTGAGATTTTTATTAAGGAGGAAAACAGTACCTTATGGAATGACGGACAGCCTAGATGATTTTGTAAATATATGAAAGGCCTCTTAAATAGTTTTGTCAAAATCATAACCCTTTCAACACAAGAATTATAAAATAAGGACGCAAATATAAACCAGGACTAGAATCAGAGGAAAAACAAAGAGTTTCTTCGAAGAGCAAGACACATCTATTTGTAATTCTTCACTAGCCATAAATTAAGATTTACTCATTATACTTAGATAAAGCTTTATAGGGCTTATATACATTCATATTTCAAATGTATACTCCTTGTTATGAAACATAAACACACATGGGTATAGCTTAGCCTGTGTCAGGAGAATCCACAAACGCCAGAGATTTATGTCTAAAAAGGAGACAGAGGACTCCTTCAACTTTATTCGAATAAAGGGAGAGAGCCCACTAGGGCGCACACCCACAGGGCTTTCTCTTTCGGGGTTTTGGAGGGCGCAGCCTCCTTTTATCCTAAACTCCCAGCCGCACATTGCCCTCTTCCTATCCCCGTTGGCTGAGGTACAGGGAAGGTACAGCCTTCCCGAACCGCCTACCCCATAACCCCCCTTGAACCTACTGGTTTACCCCAACGTTCAGAAGTTCAGGCTTGTGCAGACCCTTGTCTGTTTCAGGAGCCAAGCTGTCTGGGCCCTGCAACAAACCTGCTGCTTGAAGTTAGTAGAGACATTAAAACCCATTTCAAAGACGTTAACACCCGTACTTTCACCCATCAAATTATTTGTAAAGGCGTTAGCACACATCTTTCCTCTCGCCTGTTACACCTGCAAAACCAAAGTTCACTGACTTCACTAAAGTTCTTTGGTACTGTATCTTACATATGTAAATATAGGCTTTGGCTCAATGTATTTTTCAAATAAAAACATAATTCTATCGGTGTTAGAAGCCATGGAGACTTGTGTATCATCCTTTTCTCCTTCTTTCAAATCAAAGCCTGCTAAATAAAATGCTATAAAAATGCTTAGAATTAAAAGAAAAATTTAAATTAGTTTCAAAAGCAGAAGCTATTTTCTCACTATCAGCTTTCAAAAAAAAAAATCCCCAAAGAGCATGCTGAAGTGAATTAAGTCTCCAGTGAATGCTGTGTTTTGTTATAACAAGAAAACAAAAAAATTACAAAACACTTAGCAGCTTTCAAAATAAGGTTATAATTTAGCAGAACAAAACAAAAGCTTTTGGTATTGTATTTCTTTATTTGCTTTGGCACTGGCATAATTTTTCGATTGTGCGTCAAATACTCAGTTTTGCCCGATCTATATTTTTGCTTGTTTAGTTGTGTTTGTAAAACAAGAAATATCTTGAAAACAGGCTTTGGATGAAGTTTACTAAAAAATATATCTGTCTGTAAAAACCAGCTATCAGACAGACATTAATCTGATCTATTTGCAGTTCCATGTCGTGCTTGAAATAAACACGAAAACATGGAAGTTCAGGGCTTTTTTGCTCCAGTTGCTCTATTTCCTCTATTCCAGCAGTGTTTAAAGATTCTGAAGTCCTCTATTATGAAAAAACCAACACTCAAAAGAAATAGAAAAAGTGTACGGCTTCTACAACTGTGGTGTTACTGTGCCTTGAAGAGAGAGGTCTAATTCTACATCTTGTTCCCTAAAGATATTTTTAATTCACCAAATGAAAAGACTGAAGTTCCTGAGACCCTTGTAAATAGACCTTTTGACTGACGTTTTCCTTGAGCTTTTTTTCCGTTATGCTTAAATGTTAAAGCTCTTGTGCTTTCCTTGGCAGGGATAATGAAGGGGTGTAGATTCATAAATGGAAAAGAGAGGCTTACTGGAGTTTTCTTTGCACAACTGTGGGATCAGAGAAATCAGCCATACATCTAACATGCTTGTTAAACTCTGCAGTGCATCATGAGGAACTGTCCTTACAAGTCTCTGAAATCCTTAAATTTTACCTTGTCTTTGTTGCTGTGATTATGTGGAGAGAATCTTTTATACTGCAGGAGACATTCAGACTCCCCATTCTCCCCCAGGAAAAACATTTTCAAAGTACAGTTGTGTAGGCTGTGTCACCAGCTAGAGAGAAGCAAAAGCCACACACACGTTCTTTTCTTTTTAAAGCTGTTTTCTCCTCACAGAATCTTTTTGTTTTTAACAATAGTCAAAGAAAATAAAATCTCAATTGAAAACAGAAGTCAGAAGCCTCCCTGCTTTGACCAGCCAGAGGAGGGAAGGCAGAAAAAGACATCAGTTCTCCAAAGCTCCCTACCTCCATTTTCTGATACAAGCTTGGCTGCAGAAGAGCCAGACTGCAGCCTTTTCCATGCCAAGTTTTGTTCTCTGATGTGATGCCAGTTGATAAGCCATTACATAATTAGCAAAAACTCTGGTGGGTTAGAAACTGTCAATTCAGAATGAGCAGAGATGACTAACACCTAGATCTGATTGATTTGTGAGGAGTGAGCAGGGCTGAAGGTTAGCAAGTTGTTTACTCAAGGAATATTTCACATTCTGCCTCATTTGGTGACACATTTTTGAGGTAGTCTCTCGTGAGAGGCTTGAAACCCTACCGTTGTGCCTGGGTCTAACCTGTAGTACAAATGCAGGTCTGTGAGAAGAAAAATCCAATTCCAAAGAGATTGCAGTCATCAGACAGCAGGAACTTCCCACAAGACACAGAAAGGGGTTTGGATCATCAAAGCCATGGGAAGATGCAGACATGTTCTGGAAGTCTAGGAAGACAATAAGTGAAAGCATGCAAAACACTCAGAACAGAGGGAGCTTGAGGGTTATACTGAAAGTTGCTGGTGTATCTATAATGAAATATTTTGTGCAGTAACCTGGCTGTCCGTATATTGCTATAAAGTACCTTGTTAATGTGCTGGTATGTTAGTGTTAGAATTTGCCAAGAAAATCTGTCTGTGTGTTTCATTACTTAGGAACCCAATAGGGTATATTTTCCAAGTGCGTTATTTCAGCGATGTAGTTGCAAAGATCTGTCTGATACTAGGATTTTGACACCTGAAAATATTTTTTGCTTCTACTACAAGCTTAGACCAACATCATATAAAACATTTGGTAAGCACTTCCAGGAGAAAAAAAGCCCTGATACTACTACAGTGTGTAGCATACTTACTGCAACATTTAAGCACTTTTTTCTGTGCATCTACATGTAAACTTGCTGAGCAAGGGATGTACAGAGTCAAGAACAGAAGAGAGCAAAAGCACAACTGAGATGTGCCGGGGAGCTGGGATTATTCAAGGAAGAGAGTTTTGACAAAGATTTTGAGTTCAGATTTTCTAATGCAACAGACTTCTTTAAGCCCCATTGTCATAAAGAATTGTTGAAATAAAGCGAAACACCTTTAAAACAGCCCTCCATTTTGCTTTGCCTGTGAATTGCAGTGAGATAGAGGTAAACATAGCCAGCTGGAAACAAAACTGTTTATTCTAGGTCACAGCATTAATTAGATGATTCGTAGGAAGTCTTCTATAATCTTCAGTTCAGAAAAAAACCCAACTTTTCTGTATTCTGTGGTATTTATTAAAGCAAATCTAATTTTGGGATCCTAAAATATTCTGTACCCTCTTGTTTAATTGTACTGTCTGAAAATAGTACGTTAGCACACCTAAGATGTAGAGTGCAGCAGTTCAAATCCCAAGTTCCAAACCGGAAACTAGAAGAAATTCAGTGTTTTGAGAAAGTTTCGAAATCAAGATACAAAGTCTACATAGAAACTGTAAGTGAAAACACACTCCATTATGATCCTGCAGACCTGAAAGTTGATCTGGCATTCTGGAAAGGGACTGAAATTATGTAGAGCAACTTGAAAAATCACCTTCTCATATAAGCACAAACCAACCAGCATGTCTTTTGTTGGTTTTTTGTTTCGCACCCCAGATTTTACATACTTGCAAGCAAAGTAAGCAAACATTTGATAACCAACACAGTATAATTTTGAAGGACAGTCAAAACAGGATTCACTCATATGATACTGAGTGAGCAGAAATGTGACAAAACTCAAAGAAGAGATCACCAATTAAGATTAACAAGGGCAATGACAGGCATTTGACATCACAGCCAGTATCAAATGTATCAGGAAGCCTGCTTCCCACGAAACGGTGATGCCGAGACAACTGATGACAAAAACCATTTTTCTTCTCAAATGATGATGTTGGAAAGTGTTGGCCTGAATTGGGACACTCCTCTTTGTTCTGCACTGGGATGGAAATATTGAAAATGTATTTAAAACTGAACTATGGCTCATTATATGGTGACCTCATACAGAGACCTTTTGTTTAGCATCAGAGACAAAGTGAGCATGCCAGCCAGGGAGTGTAACTGCCTGCATCCGTCTGTGTATGAAAGACTATTGAGTCTTCTCTGGCTACAGCTGAGATACAGTCACATCTGAAATTGTGTGGAATACCACCAGTGGGAGTGAATATGCCACACAAGAGTAAGCCTGCTAGGCTCACACATGCTATGCTCAGTTTGTTCTGGAAGTCAGACTGATATAAAAATGCTCATGAAACATTTATTTCAAAACACTCCTTCCACCTTGTCCTCTCCCCTTCATTCCCTTCTCTTACCCGAGTTTTTTGGCATTGGCTCGTGGGAAGCACAGGAGAGAGGAACTGCAATGATTATAGTACCTGGGTTGCATTAATAAACACAGAAACATCTCATTAGAAGATCAGTACTTTTCAAATCTTACTGCAGAACAGATAGTAGACCTTTTGGTCTTCCGAGAAGGCAACCTTTTGGGAGAGAGGAAATTCTTACTAACAGATGCTAAATGCATGGCTTTATGTTTTCACACTATTTTTGCCATGGCTCCTATCCTCAAACTTGCCTAATTCCTGTGCCATGTTTGGGTTCTCCTCTGGATGAGTGTCATCTTCCGCCACTCTCTAGGGTGACAGCAAATGCTTTTACCTGTACATCTATTAATGATGTTTTAATCAACTAAAACAAAACATGAATTTTATCCTCAGAATGGATTTCCTGAAAGAATTACTTTCCACTGAATGGCTTTATTTTAATCAAGAACTTTCCCTTTAAGCATAACTCACTGTGTTTTCCTGTTTAGTTAGTGTTTTCCACATCTTCCAATTCCTCTGTTAATCATATATAATTTAATTCCTGATCAGCATAAAAAATGTCTTCTTCCATGAATCCATGTATCTGGATTAATTAAATCTACCAGCTTTTGTACATTGGAAATAATGCTTTACTCATTAAGAGATAAACACTGAGTTAATGTGTCATGGACTAGGTATAAACTAATGCTAGTTAAGCTGGATGATTCTAAATACAAACAACTGGGTCTGCTTGCTAGTTTGCTAAGCCCCTCTATTCTGCAGTGCTTACATATAGATTGAACAGAAAAAGTGGCCTCACAGATGACAGGGCTGCTCAAGGGGAGTACTTCTGGTGAAAATAAAGTATGCATATAGGTTCTCACCAGTATCAGAATCAAAATTATGTGGATGAAAATTCAATATGTGGACATTGACCGTGACAAAAAAAAACAAAAAAAAGGGGACACAAAAACCCTGCTAAATGAACAGAGGTGAATCTGTTTAAAGGGCAAGTGAGAACACAAGAGGCCTATAGAACAATTCTAAATGTTAAAAGTGAGACAGATCTAAGTTTGGCTTAGGCTTTTTAGGTTTTTAAAATACGTATTTTTGCTGTGTAATAAGGAGAGCAGAATGCTCAGTGAGGCCTCTCTCCCACTGGCTCCCCTAAAAGCTGAACCAGAACGCTCACTTCAGTTAGAGTTACTACTGGTTTGGTGAATTTAGCTTACCTGTGCTAATTTTTATGTCCCTTCTAGGTTCTGCTTCCGTTAATTTTCATAACTGAATTTGCACTCTCTAAAATTGCAATCTCTTAAAAAAATAATGCACTTTGCTACTGAAAATCAGGCATATCTGGCATAGATATATTACCAACTTTTTCGTAAAGAAATATGTTCCATGTTAGAAATTAGTATCTTCAAGAATTAATCAGGTTTTAGAACATTTTAATGGATTTCTTTCCAACTGAAGTATAACATGTATATAGACCTAGTGCTAAATGCTGATTTTTTCTTAGAGATACCATTGTCCTGCCTTCTAAGGAATACTAGTCCGGGTCATTAGAACCTTGGCATTTACCTCCACTGTGCAGAAATGACACAAATCACCTAAAGGTGTAAGATGTGCCTCCAGAAAGGGTCTTCAGAAAAGCTGGAGGGTGAAACTTTTTTCTGTTCACTGGCTGAATGCTTCACTACCTACATGATGAGCCAGCAGTTACAACAAGACTTCCGAGTACCCTGTTGTGTTAGGGAACTGTTTCCCATGACTGGGTTTCCTTGTCTTTTAGCAACATCTGACATCCATTTAAATAAAATAAGCCAATTTCCTATGTCACTTAAGTAGAAATTGCCGTAAGAAATACAACCTTTTGCTGAATTTCCTCCTGATTTCTTTGACATTAACTGCTGTAAGAGTTGGATTGTAATAAATGAGACAATTACTTCACCTTCTTTGATAATGGTGCTGTTCCAAGCATACTCCAAGACAACTTCTCTTGGGCTTTAACAAACATGTTTTATGGGCATAAATTTATGAAGAAAGGAGAGCATATTCCTGTACCATGAGTGTCTGTCTCTTCTCAGAGAAAGCAAGGAAGGGTACAAAGAAACACAAGCTTTTCTTTCTGAAGATACTCCTCTTGGTAGTGGCAGTGCCTTTTTACTCTGAGAAATCAAAATATTAAGATTTTGATAAGCAAACAGAGGAAATAAGTTCTCTTTTCAGATCTGTCTCTTTCTGCATCTCTCTGTCTTCAGACTCACAGCTAGAGGCCCAGAGACAACAGAATTTTAAGCTTGTTTTTTCCCCAGGTTTTGCAAATTTCATTAATAATTCAGCTACATGTATTAGTTGGCTTCTTCTAAATTACCACGCTACCAAAAATTTATAAAACATTAACAGTATGGAAGAAAAGTCAAAATACTTACTAAGAATTATTTAAAGTTTTGGTGAGTACTTTAATTATCTAGAAAAACTACATATCTTTGGTCATTTTCTGATATCTAATGAGGCTACTTTGAAGAACACACATCAGAAGAGCGGTGTTTGTGCTCATGCCTGTGGGAAAGTGCATATGGAGAAGAAAAAAGCACTTCTGACAATGTTTCTGAGCTCTTCAGCTGAAAACAGAGAAGAAACTAGAGAAGTCTGGAGTATTAGTAGCGATAGCAATTAGATGAACTGTCAGAGTCCAAGCGTGATGTTTCTCTCACTAACAAATCAGATCTGCTAGTAATACTTGGAGTAAAGATCGCTTGGAATAGTAATCACTCTCCGAAAAGCTTAGAAGAGAACACAAAATCCATATATAATGTGCTGACTCAAGACAAATTAGCATGACAAGCTCTGGTTATTCAGTGTTCTCTGAAGTGTGTTGCTGCTATCTGCTAGATTAAATAATACATGCATTTTTTCCACGAAGTAGGTGCAGCAGTGCTTTTATCAATGTCATTTCCAAATTCACAAAAACCAGGACCTCCTATTATATATCTCTTCTAGCTGCAAGAGTTAAAATTTTCATTTAAATAAATGAATTCTGGGGTCATTTGAACCCAGTCAGCAGCTAAGTTAAGCTAAATTAAACTAAGGTAAACTAAGCTACACTAACCTAAAGTTTGGTTAGTTTTGGTCAGCTGTCCAGACTCCGCCTCATTCCAGCTTCTTGACCACCCTTGGCCTACTGCTGGGAGGAAGGACAGAGAGGGAGAAAGAGCAAGCCTTGATGCTCACAACCACCGAAACACTGGTGACTTATCGAGGGTTTTAGCCGCAAATCGCAAACGTGGCACCTATGAAGGAAGTTAATTTCACCCTGGCCAGAACCCGTACATGTTCCTAACCACATAAGTTTACCTGTCCCGAGTAAGTGCAGTAGAAATAAAACCAGGTAGGGAAGGTGATAGCACACGAAGAAATTTGTATTTCATTTTGGTATGTGCTTTCCTGAACCCCTGACCCACTTTCCCTTAGTTATCTTAGGGAAATCAGTCCTTTTACCAAGTGCCTAAATTTGGGTGTTGCTGAACTTCTCACACAACCGCTTATCAAAAATTCAGTTGAAGTTCCTCAGCCACATTTTAAAACCAAAATATCCTAGGCTCCTTGCACTTTGAAACAGTGTATAA
This sequence comes from Cnemophilus loriae, assembly GCA_013397755.1. Taxonomy (NCBI): domain Eukaryota; kingdom Metazoa; phylum Chordata; class Aves; order Passeriformes; family Corvidae; genus Cnemophilus; species Cnemophilus loriae. Next base: position 66,889 of record VZTF01006977.1, on the reverse strand, counting down.
TTCAATGTGAGTTCCTGAGCTACTTCGGAGTTGCCGACAGTCCCATCACACACATTTGGAAGTCAATGACTTTCTCACCACTTCTTGAAGCAAAAGCCAGTGCAGTTATAACATCCAGGCAGCAGAATCCTGCCTGTCAGAAAAAAATAGTGGATGACAATTACGCTCCTGGTTTTTTGTAAATTGTCATTTTCAATGGGGAAATCATCCTGATTTCTTCTTCCTTGCTTGTGCCATCTAACTACCATTAGAAAAGCAATCAATTAAGACTACTAGCGCAAGAAACGTCTTCTTCCGGCTGTACTGAAAATAAACTAGATCAAGGATGGATTCATAGTTCATATAACTACTCTCTACTTTTGCCTCCTATAGGGGCTTTTTACATCTACCGGGGGGGGGAAAAAAGCAAAATAATTTGAGAATTTATTTCAATTACTTTTAATAAGTGCAAGAACAGTCAGAGGCCTACCACTCATTCCCACCTAGGGAATTCAGAGCTACTGGTGTGCCTGCTGGGTACCAGGCTCCTTGTGCTACAGTGTTGGCTCAGAAAGCCGCACTTCCCTCTTAGCTGAAGTCATATGGACACATAGACATACGAAAGGAGCACGACAAGATGACAGAAGTGGAAAAGCTTAAATACAAGAGTCTTGATAGATATGATTCAGTGGCAGCTTTTGCCTGCAAGATGTGGCCCTTATGTACACTTTATGCTGTTCAAAAAATTCATGAAGTGAGTTCCACAAGGAGGGGAAATGGGCAAACTGGATCACTGGTTGGATCAATATCACCACATTTCATATCAACGGTGAAATACAGGTATTCATAGGGTGGAGTGAAGCTGCTGTTTAACACTATACGAAATGCTACACAACCTTGTGGTAAGGGTGGGAGGAATGCAGTAACAATTTGAAAGCAGAGGAAGCAACAGACAATAATTACTCACCGAAAGCAGTAAAATGGTTCTAATGCCCCACCTCTTGCACAAAGCAGTATGAATCCTTAACAAGAGCATTTTATTATTTGTTTTCGTCTTTTGAGCAAAGAGCTAAGCAGTATAACCTTGAGGCAGTAGCTCAATGCTTACTCGGTGGTTGAACATTGAGGATCAGTGCATTCCCTGCCATTTCAGTTTGTCTGGTGATAACACAAATGGAGGGTGTGCTGTAGGGAGAAATCTGCTGCCCACACTACACTGTCAGTTGTAGCATATTGCTTGGCTTAAATAGCAAAGATTAACTTTTATTATGATTATAAACCTGTAGAATAAACACAGGGGAGTTTTATCTGCTCAGTCATCAGCACCACTTTTATCCATAATAAAGACTACAGGTTAGCCTGAGAGATTAGTCTATACTTTCATTTCCTTTGCACAAGATTACGTTTTTCTGCTCAAATACACAAATGGGCTTCTGAGAGATGTATTTACCCTGTCTTTTTAAAATGCCGAGTTAGTTTTTTTGCATACTTTCAGACATAAAAGGATGTAGAACTGAAGCCAAGTGTAATAAAATTTCATATGACAACACCACTATGTCAGCTAGATTTTCATTATTACGTTGTTTACATCAATGACTGGGAAGTAATTACCTGGGCGTATTTCCATCAATTTCCCAAACAGTAAGCAATATTTAACTTGCCAAATGCAAGATAAAAAAAACATTCAGTCACAGCCTGCTTTTCGTATATTCTTCACGCTTCACTGATTCTCTGTGATAAAATTTTCTTGATCTTTGTAAGTGGAAAACAATTGTCTGAAATAAAGGTGCTAAGTCTTGTGAGTCTTAAAGTACACAGACCTAGACCAATTTAAATGAAGAGGCATAAGTTATAAAATAAAGAGAGAAGGGGAAGTTTGGGATCCATTGAGGTATACAGTAAAAGGACCTAGGCTTCCACCAAAAGCCCTGATGCAATTCCATCACCAGTTATTGTGGTCTCCTATATTGTATCTGCAGTTGAAAGTACTGGTATTGGTTTCCTGGATGGTTGTGCATCCTCACTCTTTTGAACCCTTTTTTCCTCACTCACAAAAGTTAAAAAGTTAAAAAGTGCTGTGTGCAGAGCTTGATGTAGGCATAAAATATGATGGGCACCCAGCTGTGGAAGGAGGAAGAACTTGTGGTTTCTGGCCATGTGCTTAATCATTTCAAAGCAGCTTTGAGGTGGGGAACATAAATACATTAAAAGAATCTGAGCAATCTGCCCTCCTAAAATGGAAGCAATATAGGCTAATGGAAAGCCATTAGACCAGCAAGACTCTCAAATCCTTGTGAAAGTCGCTTATCTTCCCTCTACCACAGTTTCTCTAGCAGAAAAATGGGGATAAAACACTAACTATCTTCTTAAAATAATGAAATTTAAAGAAAGACAGTGTTTGAATATTAAGTACTGTGCTCTGCAGCAAGCAGGACTTAGTTTTTTGGGCTACCCACGATAAAGGGAATAAGTTATCTCAGATTTCAAGACAGAAAAATCTAATTTTCAGTACACTAAGAGTGAAGTGGAATCATCACTTTGCCAATGGACTTCATATGCGAGCAACATTTTTATTAAATTAAAAAAAAATTAGAGTATTTACCCAAGGCTTTACAGTGAAATATAGAACTGCTAGCACTGATAGCTAAACAAACTCAGTAAATTCCTAGCAGCAAGCATGCATGAGAAAGAAACTAACTAAACAAATCACTTCCAAAGTTTTATAGCAATCATGTCAAGAGGGCAGCTATTAGTTTGGTATGGTTTTATTCCATGTCTTTCTTAGCTGTTTAGAAGAAACAGTTTAATAGGATAGAGAAATACAGCGTTTTCATGGCCCTTGAAGCAGAGCTTCTATGTCACTCTCCAAGAAGTTCAAGCATGAAGCCTCTGAAGAGTGAGAGACATAAATCATCTAACAGTGCTGGAAAAGCATAGCACAAGTGAGGAAGATGAAGTAGATGGAGTAACAACAAGAGTGCAGGATAGAGGAACATGCGTGGAAAAGCAGATTTCTGTGAGTCTTGGTGCAGCAGGGAGGGAGTTTGAAGAAGTTCCTGTACAAGACAGAAAGCAGTAATGAATGTGCTTCCAGTGCCTTGTTCCTCCCTTCTCAGCTCTGCCTTATCTGCATGATAACATGAGGAGACTTCCAGCTGCTGCTCAGAGCATGCAGGAAAACTGCAGAGGATGTTCACGGGGGAGAGGGGCAGACTGGGTGTACCTAAAAGAAAAAATAGGCAAATAACTATTTTAGTACTTCTTCACTGCAGTAGGGAGATGTTTTCTACACAGGCAGAGGGTGGTTTAGAGAGCCCTAAGGGTAAATGGCACTTGGTATTCACACAGGCCACACACACGGATCATGCACGCATATACACACAAACACTTGCAAAAACAAATCCTTTGCACAGGCTGTCTTGGCAAACATCTTAAAAATCTGCGCTTCACCCACAGAGCCAGAAAAAGCTTTAGGATTAGGACCTTTTAGATTGTTGTTCAGGCAGCTCTGCAGACATCAGAAAGCATGTCATGGAAAACTGAGAAAGAGATCGAACAAAATGGAAAGCACAAGCTTTACATTAGAAATAAGCATACAGTATGCTTGCTGAATATGCAAAATGTTCCTAGGACATGTGGATTTCAAGGCTCAAGACAAGAGGGATATATCTCTGCCTATTTCAGTTTTTCCATGCAGATGTAATAATGATGTGTGTCATCATTAACTCTGTCCTGCAGGCCTTAGGCTCTGCATGCCTTCTTCTGTGCATGTGTGTGTGTGCTGTAACTAGATAAATGAAGTAAAGAGAACAGCCTACTGTTATGCCAGTAGTGTATGAGGAAAGTAAAATCATCTGCAAGATGAAAAGTCACACAGTATTTCAAGGGCTTGTGTGAGAGCCCAGTCACTTTTATTTATAAAATTATATTTTTCTTTTGGGTCTTACGACCAAATGCTTTACCAGAGCTACCTGAAATAAGAGACACAAGAAAGAAGTAGCCTGTACTCCTCTTCTCATTCAGTCTTGGAATCAGTACCAGTGGATAGAGTGGGGCACAAGTTCTATGTGTCTTCTGCGTGTACCTCTCTGTCTACCATTTCTCTGCTCTCTTGTAGTTTTGAGCCTCTGACTGCACGTTCCAAAGTCAGCACTAAGAGAAAAACAAGAAGGAATTTGTCAAAAAATGCATCTTTTTATTTTCTGGGGTGTTCTTCTAGAGAGACCACAAGCAGCTCCACGCTGTGTGGGATTCCATGCTAGAAGCAGAGAGCCCTTTCTGAGCTCAGCAGCCCACAGCATCACTGGAGACCAGGTGTCAGAACACTTGGCACAGTGACATCAGCCTGCGTTTCTCACCTTCCAAAGATGGACAAGCACTATTGGTTATTCAAGATGGGTTTGTTGTAACTAATAAGCAGGGAATATTAGCAACACCAGGATTTTGATATTGTTTCCATATCTCAGTTCAATGCCACAACTTTTGAGGACGAGGTCTTGAACTATTTTGCTCCTTATCATTTAATTTAGATCAAATCCGTATCACTCTTTAAACAAAAATTTTACTCTAGAAATTCTGCTCAAGTGAGAAATTTCAGGATGCTACCATTTCATTTCAGTGATTTTTTGCTGATGATGCTACAGAATGATTTGAAGACCATATGGCAAGGTGGTCTCCAAGTTAAGGTTCACTGCCCAGCTCTCATGCTCTTGACCAGCTGGGGATTAATGATGTTTCCTGCCTCCAGAGGTTACGGAGCCTTCTGATGATCAGAAAGTGATCAGAATTTTAAAACAGAGCCTAGGAGAGCAACGAGTAAGTAATGCTGTACCTACGTGGGGAAATGGTTGTATTCAAAGTAAATCTGCAGTGTCTCTTGATGAAAGTAAAAACCAGCAAAAATAATAGGGAAGATTATATTTTAGGTGGTTGGTTGCAGTGGGTAGGATACTACTTCTGTTCAAGCTGAAGAAACAATAGGTTGTATGATGTGGAACTCCAAAAACTGTTCACAATCACTTCACAGCTATATTCTGGCTATCAAAGGTAAGATATATTTTCTCTATCTCTGCCCTCTGCTGCAGGTAAAGGAAGAATCAGTCTTACAAAAAAGCATTCATCACATATCTGCAGTGTAAATAGGTGTGCCATTGCTCAGATCATACCCGTTTAGAAAAGGAAAAGAACAATCACTCAAATAGAAATTCCTGAAAGTGGTGATAGAGAAGTATGTACTCAATGTACATGTGATATATGTATGGAACTTTTTTTGCATCATAATAGAAATGTGATTCATTTCCAAATGTGTGTCATTTCCTCTTAAAATTATTACCAATACATAATTGATATTAGAGACAAATTAGAGCACATAAGAAGATGGCACTGCATAGCAAATGTCATTATTCCTCATGTGGAGCCAGTCACATGCATTTACAGCAGTGGTTTGTAATGCCCATTCTGAAAGGTCATAGAGAGGATCTGCTCAGCCGTGCTGAGTAATGTGTTAGCAGTAATAACCGGGGTTCTGCCTTGTTATTTGACCAGACAACTTCGATCTTGACGATGATGGACTTTAGCTGGTTCCCAACCACCTAAAGACCAACAGGAAAACATGTAAATAATTCATTTTCTTTAAAGCTCATGATGTCTGTATTCTTTCCAAACAAAATTAATACCCAGAGAGTACATGAGGCACTGCTCCATTATTGGGTATCCTTTCTGACTGAATCCAGCAGCCTCCCCTTGAGTGAAATCCACATGACAGTTCAGTAGTGGGATATGAGTAGGGGTTGGATACACTGCGAATAGAGTTTCCAAATTATATCTCTGTCTAAATTAGTAGGGCTTGATGTCCCCTTTTTGTTTACAAGTGGTACACTGCAGATAATGGCAGTGCTAGTCTTTCCACCTAGCTTTCACTTTGCTGAGCTGCATCCTAGGAAGGACTGAAAGAGGAATTGTGTCATAGTATTTGTCCTCCACGATAATGTCCACATAGTTTTGTGTAATGAAAAGCTTTCTGTACTCATTAACCCCTCTTTAACAAAATACACAATTCCCATGACATAATGAGGTTCAGTGACTGCTATCCTGGCCTGGATTTGAGTTGATGATATGTGTCTGTCTATTTCCAATTCATGGCAATAAAGGTTCAGTTTGTTATCATTTCTTACTGCAGCTGCATGCTCAAGAACACGGATTTGCATCCAGGTTTGTGTATAAAAAATTCTGGGCATCCAAGATATATTTGTCCTGTTTTGGACTTGGGTTTGTCTTTTCCTCCTTGCTTTCGCTGTCACTGCACATTTGAATGAGAAATTAAGTTGTTTGAGAAGTGAGACTTTGCTTGACTGCTTAACAAAAAAATGCAAAACTTTGCTTACAATTCAGAAACTTCATTCCATTTCCAAGCTCCCATACACATGATTGTTGTCGGGGTTTACTGAAATCTACGTGGGTTCAGCTCTTGCTGCCTGAGTACTCTTCTGAGGAGCAGAATTCTCAAGATTCACGAAAGCCTCAGAGGATATATTAACTTCAAAAATTTGATAGTGAACATTCAAAGTTATCACAATAAATTAGGGGAAGTAAGGAGCTGGAGAAGTTCCTTTCCTAGCATCTGGCAGGTAAGCAGATGACTAGGGTAGTACAACGGAAAAATCCTCTTGTTTAATAAAAGATGTAATAAATATCAAATTTGTTGATTCTTTAGAAATGACATAATAATGCATTGCATTCTGGAGGTTATAGAATTCATGACAAAATCAGATAAACAGTTCAGAACACAGTCATCCGTTAGAGAAGGTACAAAGTACACTTCTTAGTAAGTGCCCTAGTTTCAGCCAGGACAGGGTTAATTTTTTACAGTAGCTAGGAGGATGCATGGCCAGACCCTACTGTTAGGATACCAGCTCACATGGGAGTAAGGGAATCTCTGTGGGACTAAGGGACTTAATTGATGGTCAGTATTGTTTCACTTTCCATGTAAATAATTTCTTTGTCTTATACCTTTTGTTATTAATATTGTTACCAACATTGTTGATGTTACAGTTGCTGTTTCTTATCTCATTGCTGCTTCCAGTAAATTGTTATTATCTCAATCTGTAATTTTCACCTTTGTGCCTCCAAAGGAAGTGGGGACGGGAAGAGATAGGGATTGGGCAAGGTTATCTGGTTTGGTAGAAGGAGACTAGGGACACTGTATTGGGAAGTACTTTTCCTAAACCATGACAGTAAGGGTCATGGAGATTGAGGTCATGGGAAGAAGTGGAAAGAGGGGCAAGGTGATAGATACAAGAAGACAGAATAACCCTCCAAGTTCAGGTAGGAGCCACCTTAGAGTAAAAATAAAAACTTGACAATTATTTTTAGAGTTCTCCCTTTAAGGTTCTGAAATTTTCAGGTTGTTTCCACAAAATGCATTGTCTGGTGCAAGTGAATGTGTTCTGTTAGAAACATAGGAAATATTTGCAATAAAAGTAACAGTTTTCAGCAATTTTCACACTTCATTTCGAACTTGTAAATGAGCCTATCTTGCCAAAAACATTGTTTTATTTTGTCAGTGTTTTAAAAAGGGGTTTTGCTAATGGAAAAATACATCCTTTCCAGGAAAACTATAGTTCATCTGAACAGAAAGTACTGCTGAAATTAGAAAGGTTAGCATAGCATGAGAGCTTTAGCTGGGAGAATTTGTTGGAGCCTCCTGTAATCTCTGCAGGCGCAAAGTCTCAAACTTTCATTCCTCAGCTAATTAGCACAAAAAAGAAACTTTCCATACTGAAAAGCAGTATTCCCACCCTTGCAAAACAACCTAACTTACAGAATTGCTGCAATGGATTTGATCCAAGTCTACCTAACCCCACAGACAGTCTTGAAAAGCATCTGGTATATTTATGGTGAGAATAGCATGACTTCCTATCGTGCATTGTCCAGCCTCCAGTACCCAGTGTTCGAGACATTTATATCTCAAGCCTCTAAGTTCCAGAACTTGGAGATGAGGAGAAAGTCAGTACTTCTTGTTACTGTCTGTGTATGATAATTTTCCTGCATGTCCCCATTACTGATGTCATTAAATCCTTCTTCACATCTCTTCACTATGGTAACCATGTCCTCAGCATCTGTGATTCTTTTCCCCTGCCTTCATCCTGTCCTATTCCTCACCTTCCAAACGGAAGAATCATTTTTACTCATCTCTTCCTGTATGACCTTTATTTCCTGATTCTTTTATAGTGCTCTTCCTTTGTTGCTCTTCTCCACTTTTTTTTTCCTTTTTCTGATATGGATTTTTTCACGAGGGTAGTACCAAAACTGCCCAAAATCGTCAAATCTGGATATGTAATATTCTATAGCACAACACTTCTTATATCATGTGGATAATGATCTGAGAGTAAAACTTGAGAATTTAATTTGTAATTAAATTTCCAGGCGATCATCCCAAATCGGTGCACTGTTCGAACACTGCAGTGCTCTACCAGTGAGTGACTCTTTGGTGAAAATTAACACCAGTAACCATGATCTGCCTAGTGAATGAAAAACAAGTTATCATGACGGATAACACAGAACAGTAAGGAATACTTTCAGTGTTAACTTAAACTGACTCTGGATGTCCACAGAGCTGTGCAGCTACAAATTCATGATTTTACAAGATTTTGATGTAAGGATAGTTTTATCATATGTAGGAATATGATTTTGCGGGGGATAAAATTCCAAAAACCATGCAGCAAATAATTAAGAAAAATTTTTCAACATACTTTTTACCAGTTGTAATTGTAAGGCTTTATAGTAGATGCATCTCTATCACAATAAAGTTTTTGAGTAGTACATATATATGTGTATATATATGTATATATATATATGTATATATATATATATAATATTAGACTTCCTCTATTTTT
>VZTF01006977.1:0-57994 GCA_013397755.1 Cnemophilus loriae | reverse complement strand
ATTAGACTTCCTCTATTTTTAAAAATATAAGTATAATAATAGTAACAAAAGTACATTATAGGCAAGGTTTCACAACCCTGATAATTTACACCCTAACCAATAAGTAGCCAGCACATATGAATTCAATTTCAAATATAAGATCACTGAGAACAAACTAAAATTCTGTCAAATTTTTCTTGAATGAGACTTACAAATCTGACAGGGTCAACTAGAAACTGTGCATGAAGATATTTCTTTTCTCTTCTCTCTTGGAAACCAGTCAATTCTGATCTCTGAGCTTCAATAACAAATAGGAATGGATTTAAGTCAGGAGAAATAAGGCTGATATTCACAACCTATTCAACTTATTCCTAAGGAATGCTTCATTTATATCATGTATCATACCAAATTTCTAGTCATAGAAAATAATTTTTATAGAAGTCAGCAGTGACAGAGGACCTACTATTACAATAATTTCTAAAGTAAATTCTTTTAAAGAACAATGTAGGAAATGCATAGCTGTACTCAGATCTGGATATAGTTTCTTCTTTATAATCACCTGGGTCCTATATAAAATATGGTTTCCGCTCAGATTTAGTCTGAACTAAGGATGTGGGTAAGGTTACTTTTTTTTTTCATTTTTTAAGATTAATTTTATTGACTCCCCTAGGGGTAGAGATACCAACATTTTCATAGTAACTCAACGCCTCTGAAGGCTGTGAAATGACTGAACATGGTAGGCACTCTTCTGGATTTTTTTTCTAAACAAAACCAAGCTTTCACACTTAAGCAGTAGACAGGGGTAAAGATGAAGCAGAAAGGCAAGGGAAAGATAACCTTATCTTTGACACGATCTGTTAAACAAGAAATATCACCTCTTTGATCGTCCCAACACACATATCTCCTACCCCAAAACAGCAACTGTGACATCCTGTAACTTGAAACTGATACTTTAAAGCAGTTTAGTGCCATTTAAATTATAGTCTGCTACACAAATAACTTGCACTGAAATGTTTATCATCTCTCTGATGTAGCTGCTTCCATTTATAGCTTATAAACTCTTTTTTACTGGTTCCTTCACATCTGATAACACGGCTTGAGAACAGGTGGTGAAAATGTTAGGCAATTATGAGTGCCTCTGTTTGTGCGTGTGTGGTCTCTTGCAAAGCCACTGACCACATACGAAGGCATTGTAAAAGTCCCAAAGTTACATTATCAGCCTCTGTATTTGAGTACTGCCCTAGCCAGACTCCATTTGCAGCTGGGGTCTTTCTGGACTGCAAATAGCTTTGCTGAAGGGTTAAAAGTTCAGAATTATCAAAACCTACGTTTAAGAACAAATTTCACTCAAAGCAACTCACAAAATAGTTTTAAATCTCACGTGTGTAACCAGTGTGGCTGAGTAACTGTCCAGTGATACAGCGTAAAGCTGTTTTCTTATCAAGGCTCAGAAAGTGAGAAGTTGGCCAAGGCAGGAATTGCATGTTACCATTGTATCTTCAGAGGTTTTGCAGCAAATCGTGCTGGAATAAGTTGGCTTTTCAGAGATATATTAGCACAAGTTGTTTAATTTTCTTTGTAAGGAGGGATAAAATCCTTCTGTAGTTTTATCTTAAAAATATTCTCCAGAAGATCCCTTGCAAGTTCATATTACTCAGTTAAAAATATCTGCCTCTAGAGGCATAGTACTGTCTGACTCTGGACTCAGATTTTTATTTTAGCAAAACAAGAATAAAGTGTTGTGATTAGTAATCCAATCAAGAAAGAATTAAACTAATGGTGAAACCTTGCAAATTATTTCTGATGTGTATAAAGCTTTCTAGTCAAAGTAAAGGAGTTACCTAATTTGAAATAATTTCAAAGTTCACTGCTGTTGTTGATAAGAACTTGTTTGCCTTAGACAGTGTAAGTGCTACGAGACTGTTTCTTGCTAGTGGATATGGTCCAGCTCAGAGTATTTTCCACTATTTCCCTGAATTTGGATGTGACAGGTGCCATTCGCCATTATACAGAAACAAAAATAACTTCAAATATTTGCCCTAGAGCTACAATAGGAATGCACATCTTGGATTTCAGCAGCCATTAAAATAACCTTTGTAGAACTGAAAGAAGCAAAGTAATAGAGAGGATATTCTACAGATGGTGCAGTCTTGTATTACCCCTTCCATTACCAGACTCCCTCTCAACACAGCTGTATTTATCCAGGTTTCCTTCCCATTTACTGTTCAGTCATAATCTCCAGAAAAGGAGCATGCACTGTAGTAAAAGATTTTAAGTATAATGTGCTGTCTTCCATCTACAATGCATTTACTTCCAAGAGGAATTCAACAACAGATCTATGCATTATATTTTATCAAAATGTTTTCAGTATTATTGAATAAGCTGGGCAAAGAATAGTAAATCTGTACAGAAAAGGTGCATGAACCATAACAATTTTGAAAGAGGCATGTATCAGAAAGTTTGACTTCACAGAGTTCCTTTGTGCTTCCATAAAATACAATATACCTGGAGGTCACTGTACTCAAGTTCCTAAGGACCAGTTTTCCTTTTGGCATTTTTCTTTCTTGCAATTTTGGTTTCAAATAGTCCTGAAAGTTAATTAGTGTAGGACAATAAATATAGTTTTGTGTTCCTGTTAATAATTTCTAAAATTCCAGGCAAGAATTGATGCCTGCTGCTCACACATACAGATTATAGAATTACTGCCAATATCAGTTTCTGACTGTTTGGCCATGAAATCATTTTTTACAAGCTAAGTCCTTCTGCAAAATCATTTTTTTGCTACATCTGTATGGCAGTCTTAACTTACCATGTTCTTCTACTTGTTTGAGTTGAAAAAAACATGTGTCCAAATAAACAGACAGGTTTTAAATGGACTGCAGTTGTGTGGTGCACAAAAATTTTACCATTTTTTACAAATACTTTCACTATGAGCTTATATTAGAGTTCTAGCTTGCCCTTTCAAAACAGATTGAAAATAAAGCATTTTTTCATTGTCGTATTGTTAGTGACACATAATTTTATTTTCATGGCTATGTCAAAAAAAACCAACCTATCAAAAATATTTTAAAATTGTAAAATCACATGTCCAGAAATTAGTAAGTGGCAGAATTAAAGTAGTCTGCCAAATTTTGTCACTTCGGGACTCTTTTGAAAAGTTTCTAAGAAAACATTAATTTATTTTTCCACTAGATCTTCAACTTTGGCAGTGCACACAACAGCTATTATTCAAGGAATGCAACACCTAGTGATTTCAGATGTGTCCTTTTCATTTCTATTTTCCCTTATTTGCATGCTGGAAAAGTGTTGTAATTTTGGGTTTTTTTAATTAAAGCTTTTGTTAAGAAATTGCAGTCTGCAGTGAACACCAGAATGGGAAAATTCAATTCACGTGATTAGTTTATCAATGTCAGGAAATGACTGAATATCAAGAATTATAACAGAAATGTTAGACTACTTCCACTGACTGTGCTATTATCACAGCAGGAATAATGTGTTTTTAAAGGATCAAATTCATTAATACAAGTTAAGATAACAGACACAATGGACTGTAATGACTTTGCAGCGCAGAATGTACTTGTGGAGTATCCCATGACAATTGACACTGAGAACTTGTACCTGTCCAGGAAAGTAGAGGAAAAAAGTAGAGACAAATATGGTATAACTCAAGCCCCTTTTTCTCCATGCTGCTAGGAACTATGTGTGCTGCAGGCTTCAGATACTTGCAGAAAACAAGGAAGGGAAAACAGATTTTCAAAGGCTTGCATGTTAAATAAGTGTGTCTAGTTCCTGGCAGCAGGACCAAAGGTGATGTAAGGAAAGACTCTGCCGCTGCTACTCTCAGTAACTTTCCTCATGGCTCTCCTGTTTACTTTGATACCCAGATCAGGAGAAGTTGAAATATAAACCAACAGTATTTATATTGACATATACTCTTATCTACTAAGATTTCATTTTCCGAATTTTCACTACTGTTGTTCTACAGAGCTTGTGAAGTCAATGGTATAAATTGTAAGTCACCTCTTAACTATTAATATCTTGTATTACACATAAATTTTCTGCAGACCTCTTAGCTAATACTGAAGCCTAGCCAAGTGAGATGGTCCCTAGATACAAATTAAAAAAGACAAGAGACAGTACTTTGAGCAAAGTTGCAGCATTAACATAGGAAGAAAATTGTTATTGGGGTCTTTTGATTTCTCTTTACCTTTCAGACGTCGGGCTATATTTGGGCTAAGTTCTCAATCTTTTTTTTGAAATTATGGGCAGTATAATTTCTAAATGAAGAAGAGGATCATCAGATATTTGTAAGGGATCTGTGACAAATAAAAAAAATGCCAACCATTATAGTGAAGCTTGCAGTGCAGTGCAAATGTTCTTTAAGCTCAGCTGTCACTCCTCACATTGTAGCTGTATGGTTGTAAAAATTGCTTCAAAATCTCCATGAGTGTGCATGTGTTTAGGAACTAAGAATTGCTGAAGTACATATGGAGAACAAACAAATTGAGATGTGTTTGATAGAGAACAGGTTTTAGGGTTACTAGTGAGGGCATAATAGTTTTAACTTTCCTTAAAAAAGGGGCTTCTTTTGTGAGAGAAACAAAATTAAACCAACGAACTGAAAAACCACAACCCTTTTCTGCAGTAAAGAAACTGAACTCTGTTTTCCTTTTCCATATAAAGGGCCTCACTCATGGGATGAGGAGTAGGGTGTTTGATGTATCATAGTGCATAATTGGTCAGATTTGTCCTAAAATCGGCATTGGTATTAGTTGCCCTCTGTAGAAAATGATGGTGGGGAACTCTTTCATATGGATATTCCCACTTGCATCAGATTAGTATAAAAATTACGTATGATGTTCAGAAAATGACAGTGATCTGTAGGAAGGAGGAGGCTGTTGAGTATTTGAGGGTTTTTTTCCTTTTATTTCTTTTTGAGCTAATTCTGATGTCTGCTTCAGAACTTGCTTGGGAAACAAAGTCTAGCCATAGTTTACATAGCTCTATAAATAATGCCAGCTGTAGAACCATTCACACAACATTGACAGCAATGGATAAAAATACATAAAATCTCAATTTCTCAAACATTGCCTTTTAAGTACAGTAAATCAATGAGCATAAGTTCTCTGAAACACTGAGTTGAAATATAAATATTTATAAAACATGAGGCTCCCAAGCAGATGGGCTATGGGCTGTTTGATAGTTTGCATGTAAAAGCAAAAATTTCTCAAGTGGCCACTGTTTGAAATCCTTTTACATTTAAGCTTCAAACTGGCAATAGCACGAGCAGAGTTTGTAGAACTGCTAACCTATAACTACTTCACATGAGCTTAGTGGGAACTGCAAGGCTTCACCAGTTATGAAAACCAAAATAAAATGCCACACATTAAATTGCCCAGAAATATTTAAGTGTTCAATTTCTTTTGCCTTAGTGTTGTAGAGTTATCACTGATAATCAAGTTTGTTAAACTTCATTTTCTGTTCTGTTACCATCAAGGGAAAAAAGAGAGCAGTCCTTCTGAAATTTGAACTGCTCGTACACTGGAAGCAAGCAATGACTGGAGAATGTTTGCATTCTTGATTATTCATGTGTTGTCTAAAACCATATGCTATTATGAAAAATTACACATATAAAGTGCTTTTTCATTGTTTGGTGGTTTTTCCCCCTCAGCACAGTCCACTGTTTTCTCAGGACTGTAAGGTGTAATGCATGCTACTTTAGAAAATTAAAGGAAAATCTCTGTGTTCAACTAGTTGGGAGTCTTGTCTGCTCTGCTGCTTCTTTACAATGGAACAGAGTTTGCCAGTATGGCAGTGGTGTTTCTATTGCTCTCCACTAAAATGGTGTGGAGTCAATCAGCAATGAAAAAATAGAAATTAGTCAACAAGATGCGTTTAGGGAATTCACACATAATCAGGCTCAAAAACCAGAATCTGCTTTTGTAAAGCAACTTGAGGTTCTGTCAGGCCCATAAGAGTATTACAAGAGGACAGGCATACACTAAAGGATCAAGGCTGCAACGCCTCCTTGTCCCTCATGTCGTTAAACACCAAAAATCAGCAAAAGAATTGAGTTTGCAAGTATGCATATTTTATCAAAATAAATATTTTTATGCCAAGTTTTGCAACACAATCCTTCAGGCTTACTACGGTCTTCTATTCATAATGTACTATTCAAACAGATGGATAAAATTAAACTTAATTCTTATAGATTTTTAAACCGTTATTTAAGCTTTTTTTTTTTTTTTCCTAAAAAGCAGAGAAAATGGTAGGTAACTGGCAACCCTCATAGATCTACTCTTCAACTAAGTATCTCTCATTGCACAGGTTGTGATCCAGGTTAAATATTTGCCTTCCAATTTGGCATCTTATTTACAAAAGGCTGCTTTTCTCAAATAATTACCCTTTGTTGATATCGCTGATTATTACAAATGGAATGCCACCATGGAAAGCAGCGTATCACAGTGCAAAGAGAGTTTAGGATGTCATTTCTACAGTCTTATGACATATAATATCTATATTCTCATCCGCATTCTCTGCCTTGTCTCAGTCATGCCCTCCTGGCCATCTAAATACTCACCAGAAAAGCAAGTAAAGCAGGTTTTTTTTCTAATGAATGACATTTTTGTTTGCATGAATTTGCAGAAGTTTCATGTTTAGCCTGCTAATGGATAGGACTATGAAGTTCTTTTTAATTCTTGGTCATGCCAAGAGCTTACATATATGGACAGTTTTTTCTTTTTTTCTACCAATCCCATGTGCTTCACACCAGTATAAGGTTCTTTTTTTTCATTTAGAGATAGTTACAAAACATGTAGTTCACAACTTTATCAAAAGAGAGTGGAATTGTTGAGAATTTTGAATAAAGAGACTCTACAGAAGTACGTTTATTCCCTAATGACAGGAACATGTCTTGCCCAATGTTCAGTTTTACAGTTCAGTGTACTGCTAAATTTCAAAGTAGAAAAGGACTATTTTGCTCACTTAGTCCCACCCTGCAGCTATTACAAGACAGAGCATATCTTTCACATTTCATCAAGACCCAGATTCACAACTTCTTCTTTATGCAATAGGAGCTAGGCAAACAGAAAAACTTGTGGGAAGCCTGTAGATTTTATTGGAAATTAATTTCAGGTAAAGCTTAGGTGCTGTCAACAGTAGATTTGATCACCTACACAGAACTTGAATTTCGAGAACCAGGGCCATGCAAAGCTGCAAAGACTAAATAGTTTCCACTGGGGAATAATACTAAGATGCAAAAGTATCCGTAGTTCACTTCTGATTGAGTGAATATTGACTGAAAATTTTTACCACCAACTGTATAAGCAGAGAATTGTCAGATTCCATCTCACCTCAATAAGAAGTTACAAAAAAGTCCAAGTAGCAACTTCCCCAAGCCGTAGTAGAGTAACTGTCAGGAGTCTGGGAAAATGCTTCCCCAGTTTTTGTATGATCTACATCCGAAAGTGGTTTGAGTATCTTGGCTGGACAGCTTGACTTGACTTTTTTGTTTGCTCTGGAGGTAATCAGGATATCATCATGTAAGATACTCAGTTTCTTACACTGCTGGGATCAAATTTGTGTAAAAAGTTAAAATGGAAAAGAAATTAAGAGCTATAAGTTACGGAATTTGCATTAGCAAAACAAATAAACATAAAAACCCCAACGAACCAAACCAAAACAAACAGCAGCAACTAAAATCCCGCTTAAATTTCCTTCATGTTTAAGAACGTCTTTTTCTTCCCATTTTTTTGTTTTGATACTCCAGCGTCTATGGGAAACCGAATGGTAAGTCATCCCTACACACTAACCAAGTCTCCTGACCAATAGTTCGGCAGGGGATAATGTCAGAGTTGGACGAGAAGCTGTATTCTCCCTTTTTCAAAGTTTGAAAAAAGAAAAATTCTCACATCACAGTAGGACAAAAAAGATTATGTACATTTTCACAGGAGCTTTAGGTGTTTTCCGTAAAAATGGTGTGAATCAAAGCAGAAATTTTTACACAACATTTGCTTAGCCCAGAAGACATAGATAGAGCCAAGTTTTAAGTCCTCCATCTGAATCAGGCAGGTTTTCTGCATTGTAGATGAATGCCCTGAACATTTTTCTCCAGTAATGTAATGTATTACTCTGAGTGACTTGGAAGTCCTCTTTCTTTTTTTTTTTTTCCCCGGAACTGGCACACATTTGACACTACATGTTCTTTAGTTTTTTTAGAACTTTAGTGTTTTTAAGACAGCTCACCTGAAAACATCTGACTAGTTCTAATGAATGCATTTTTTCTCCGAAGTTTTCAGTCTATTGGTTTATGTCCAGTAATCTCAGTATTGTTAATGTCCTTTCAATAGGTATCCTGTTCATGTTAAGGGATCCTGTAGATAAGTTACAAAACTTTTACTGCAGTGCTCCAGTCACTTCAACTGGCTTTTAGTCAAATTGAAAACTTAGTTTTAGTCAGCATTAAAATTGCTGTATCTAATTTGGCTTAAGGCTGTATGTGAACAAGTCCTCTCATAGTAAGCACAAAGGTACTGTTTCACCAACCTTCTATTTTATCCTAAAATCAGTTTTAACACACTTTCTTTTCAGAACTGTGGAAGTACTATAGGGTCATTAGGCATTTGAATTAAGGGGTCTTATCATTAACTTCCGGAGAGGGAGGCTGTATCTTCTGTTTATATTCAAGGAAATGAATGTCAAAGATTGCCGTGTGTGTGGTGCAAATAAGAAAGGCCACCAGTGCAGAGCTCCCATTTTTGTGATGAGAACATAAAAGTCAGTTGCTTCTGTTCCAGAGGTGATATTTTACTTAGACATCCGCTCTGTTTGCAGAAAGAAGGCAAAATATCTTTTGTTGTTGATTCGCAGACTGAGAGGGTTTGAACATCAATTAAATGTAAGCCTTTTGAAAGTCCTTCTATAAACGTTCATGTTTTACTGGTAGACTGAGCAGTTCTTTGTTAAAATACAATTTACATAAGAGATAGAGAAAGCAAAGCAAATAGAGGGTGTGAGTTATCATGAAAATAATTGCACTACATCCCTGGAGCATTTTGCTGCTCATCATTAATTTTCTTAAGCTGTAATTCTACTATGAAAACTTTGCCACGGGGAATTATAAAATGCTTTCTAAAGTATTAACCATAGAAGAAAGCAATTTTTGTATATGTTCACTGAGGGAAAAAAAATATTATGACTCTGGCTGTCTAGAGTAGCCAAGGGTGACAGAATTTTATAGGAAATAATTTAAGGGATTTTGCATGATCCATTCTTCTTGACATCTTCAGAACAAGAAGTGTTCTTTGCAACAACTTTTGAAATAATGAAAGCAAGGCAAGAGTTGAATATTGGGATTTTTATTATAATTACGTGGCTCAAATAACTGGCAACAAAGACAAAAACATTATATTCAGTTATTATACAGTAAACCTACACCACCATCATGCAAATAATCTATAGAGTAAAGATTCTTTATGTAAAATGTATTTTAATCTCTGAACTTACATTTAGTGGCTAAGTTGTCATGATTTACAGGGAAGTGGTAGATGCTGGCTTGTTTTCATTTGAACACAGATTTTTTTAAAGTCCAAGAATGAGCAGTCGTTCAATACATGCAAGCAACAGTTCATAAGAATACTTGAATTTCAGCTCTTTGCTATATCAGTCATCATGAGAATAAAAGCAACAGTTCAGATTCTTTTTTTTCTGTGCTGCGAGAATACTCTCTGCAGTTGTACTTAACTCCACTGTCAGTATCAGGACCACAAGTAACTTTATTAGCGATTGTTTAACCTGTAGGTTCTCTGTGTCACTGTTACTAACTCCATATGTAACACTGAGATCATCCTGGCTCCTTCATTCGTTGAATCTTTGAACAATGAGTGTAAGGTACTATGAAAATACAGTTTTTATTCTGGTATCTTGATTGCAATTGGAAAGATGCAACACAATCCAGACTCAAGCTCTTTAAAATTTCCCTCTTTGCATTTGATGCAATTCCTTATGTTGTTATGATACACAAAAAAATCCATTACACTGCAGAAAATACAGATAGATGAAACTATTTGTAAAAGATTATTTAACTCCCAGATATTTTATTCTGCTCGTATCTCCTAATTTAAACAATTCAGTTGAGGAAGAAAACACAAAATACAGATGGAAGACCCTGCCTAAAAAAAAAAAATAAAAAAAAAAAGAAAGAAAAGGAAAAACACTTGACATTGAAAGAGAGGAATGTGCTAGAATAAAAAAAGTAAAGTGAAGGGCCTGGGACAATAGCTTCTGATGCCTCGATGACTGCTTCCATTTTCTAATTTTGTGTGTATTAGCATAATGTGTGCCCCACTTGATATTTTTGATGCAACTCAATAAAAAATTGAAATATGTATAGTTTTATGCTGTGATGAACCTATAAAAATGCAATTGTGATAGGTAATTAGTAATGCTTTCTGGTAAACTATCTGACCTAAACAAAGACAGCTATAAATGTCCTGCTGCAGTAAACTCACAGCTATGTGTTTAAAATAGATGATGTGTTTGACATCTTTAAAAGTGATGAATATTATTTAATAAAAACAAAAAAACTCAGCATGCCATGCTCAACAAACATCTAGAAAACACTTTCATTGTCCCTTTGAGGCATTTTGTAAATGTTCTTCAAAAAGGAGAGCAGCAGAGAAATATTTTTGTTTTCTTTACAGAATAAAACTAATTTTGTTTTCTATTGGGACTAGATAGAAACAAGAAATAATTATTGCATGGATAAAATTAATATTCTTCTGTTTATAAAGCTACCACACACACTTCCCCTTAAGAAATTCTTCTTTATGGAAAAGCAAAGCCACCTGAATTTCCTCTGCAAAACAGCAAGCAAACTGAAGTGTTTGCATTGCACATAAAATAGGCGGAAAATTTAAATGGATTTTCTGAAATTCTCAAGAATTTTACCACAGATTCAACTGGTCTGTCTCTGCAGTCCTATACCATATAAGTAAGTGGATAAATAGCGCTTTTTTCCCTATGCAGCAGTAACATATTACTTAAGGTCTAAGTAAAGAGTGCATTATTATTAATAACAGTGCAAGTGGCAGACTATTCCACTGTGAAGGAATAGTTTTGCATTGTTTTGCAATGTTGCAAGTAATGATAAACAGTTGAATTTGTGATCTAAGTTTAATATGGAAATAACTGAGAAAGAATTGGCAGATAATGCCTTAAGACGTTTTGCATATTTTCCTGTTTTCTCCTTTTACACTCGAAAGTGCTCAACTGAGTCTGAATTTGAACTTTAAATGTCAAAGTGGTTTCATGGTAAATGGTGCAATGAATGTACAGTTCGTGAGCTAGTTTTGTAAAGCTTTAACATTGGCTCTTAATTTCTTGAACCAAACCAAAAGAGATTAAAGGTTGTGTTTCTATTTCCAGCTTTTTAAAGTGGGTTAGGGGCCTTCTCCTTTGGAGTCATTTCTAGTTACTCTGTGTTATTACTGCAACACGAATACTGCTGAGGATTGGGTTCGACTGGCATTCAAGTTCACAGTCCACATTGTGGTTGCCTGAAACTCTTTTTTTCCTTCAAGGATTATTTTTATTTAATTGCTAAAAGCCCACAAACTAACCATTTCAAAGGAAGAGATCTTTCTAATATGGAACAGTAAATTTGCCCATAAAAATGAAGTAAAAACAGTCTTGTGTGTCCATAAGAACCTGAGAACAGTTTAGGACCAAAGTAACTCACAGGCTTCACACTACAGTATTTTGCTTTCTTCGTGCAGAGGAAAGGAAAAAAGGTGCCGTGGAGAAGAATTACAGAGTTACTGTGTCTCTGTACACTTACAAAGTGCAGGGAAAGGCAATTACCTAGAAAGACCCAGAAATGTCTAGAATTAAAGCACGGCAGATCCTGGACACACTTAATACAGTATTACTTTATTTTATGTTTTACTCAAGAGTGAGCAGTGTCTTAGTCAGCTAGAGAAAATTAAATTGTTAGTACCTGGTGGAAAAAAAAGCATTAGAGACTGTCTTTCAGGCTCAGCAGTGTCTACAGAGAGGGCAAAGTCCCCCTGTCTGAATTATTTTGAATCCAGACAGCGAAGTGCTGTTTTACCAGCAAGACTGGTTTGCTGTGAACACAAGGACCAGCATGCTACCAGCTGCAAAATCACCAGCTGTTTCTTTCGGTGCTTAAAACGTTTGGGGAAGCTTTCAAAAAGCTGTGAGTCCTGCCTTCCTACTCTGTCCTCAGGGAGTCCAGAGGCACAATCTGCCTACTTTACAGAAGTCATCTGTGGGATAAGATGGCTGAGTCCTGTGCTGACATACATGGGCTAAAATAAACGTAACTGTGGCACTTAACATTTTCATTTCAATTTAAGTGAATGTTTTTGTTATGATGCTCATTTCCAAAAAAAATTAACCAGAAACTGTCACATATGCAAAGTTGATTCTGAAGTTTATGTTTACACAGGTAAAAATTTGTATGAGCTTTCTGCAAAAAACTAATTATAGCTCATCATTACCTCTCATTGGGCTGCATGCCTCACTCTCTTGCAACTTTTAAGTGAGGCCACCATTTTTGTAGCTCTGACTATGACTAACTTGTGCTTAGCAAGACAGAGCATTTTAAGCACTCCAGTTCCCAAACCATCTATGAAATATCCTTAAGGAGAGGAGACAATTAAAAGCACGAGCTGCAAGGTAGGAGTTTCCATATACTGTCTGTGTGAATGTACGTTGATCTCAAATACTGATTTCTGATGTGTTCCTTTCATGTCTAATGCAGAAACTAAGTGTCCTGTGAACTGAAAAATGAGGGTTCAGAGGAAAAATGTAAAAGAGCTCTCAATGGACATGGATGCCTGCATTTAATTCTATGGAGGCAGGAGAGAATATGAATGTTGTCTATATCGAAATAATTAAGAATAAAAGATGTTATTATAGTTGGTCTTAAATGCAGCAATTCTAGATTGAGTCTGCATTATTTCTGCAAGGCGCTGGACTTGGAGTCCTGCCACTGGGAAATCTCCCAGCAGTTCGTGTGGCTACTGTTTCACTTTGCTTGGCTCAAAAGAAAGGAAAAAAGCTGTGTGGAAAAATCACAGATCATAGGAGGAATTGCAGTGCCTCTGCAAACTCATGAAGTGCGGAGCCAGGTAATTACCTACAAAGGCTGAGAAACATCAGCCAGTAAAGCAGAGCAGCTACTGGACATGCCCGGGTAGGAGCTGTGCTGTACGTGCCACCAAGATACGTAGTGGGTGACTGTCCCTTGAGGGAATAGGACACTTCGTTTCACACCTACAGAGTGGTACGAGAGCCTCTGATCACTGGTGGTTTCCACCTGCAGTGTCATAAGGAAGTCACTTACTAGGTGCAAGGTTTTCCAGGCACACTAGATCTATGGGGTAACACACATCTGAGTATGTGCGTGACTTTGTATGGGCTTGTGTGTGTTTGGTTTAACAGCTTCCCAACCAGAAGATCTCTCGTGTAGTTAACTGTCACAAAGTGGATGAATTCTTATCATGAAACTGACAGACGGGAAAACATCCACCACAAAATTATGGAGAGGTAGACTTTTGAAACCAAAGTTTCAAAGCAGTTTTATTGTTACAGTCACATTTTTTTCAGACTTTAAGACCATTCTGGTTACAGGTCCTATTCAGATAAACATCCTTACCTCCTAGCCAGGATTGATTGCTTTCATATTTAATGTTTTTTTCATAGGAAAATTACTGAAATTGCTTAATAGTCAGCTAAATTTCAATAGTTTTAGTTTGAATGGGTTATCAGAGACCATGGCTAGATTTATGTCTCCATCGTGCCTAAGATTTCTTTCGCTGTAATCTGTAACTATTGTTAAGTATTTCAGGTTTCTTAAAGGGTAATTTCAGTGTGCATTTGTAATGCATATGTCCAGATGTTACAGACATAGCCACGGACCTCCTATGCATACAAGGAGCCTGCAATGCCAATGTACACGACTTAGTTTTTGGAACAAGATTAAGCTTTTATATAAATACAGGAGTAGACGGAGGACTATTAATGAGAGACTTTTTCCCATACCCCTTTTAGTAAACCTCTATAGAGAACACCACATGTTACACGTAGTTCAAGTGTTTGGTACCTGGTTTTGGCAAAACATGTTGAAAATGTGTCTCATCCTTATTAGAAGAATTAGATGGTTCCAGGAAAAGTGCAATTATAAACTGTCACTCTCTAGCAGAATGTCAGGCATCACCCACAAGCTCAAATCAACCTACTTCCCAAAAATACGTCAGCAGAAGAAAGGAGATTTTGTTTTCCACATCAGCACCATGTAACACCTGCTGGCCTGATCAGCTTTCCAAAATGGGAAATGCTTATTGGTCAGCAGCAGCTAAAAGTAGTTGAGAGCTGATGGACGTGGTTTTACCATATGTAGGAAGGAGTATTAGCAAACACCTGCACTGCTGGTGTGATGCTCCCTCAATTTGAAGAAAACTACCACAGAAGGACTATGTGTTTACAGGACACATACTGTCCTGTATCAGAAGACAAGAGAATTTCTCACAACCCTTTTCTTTCTCTTTGCCCGAAGAGATACTGTTTCTACAGAGATGAGATTGAGTAGTCTATTTTCTTCAGTTTTTCTTTTTTATTGCTTTTACTATATTTTCAAAGACTGTGAAACATACTACTTATACATGTTCAAATCCTCAAAAAAAAACCCCAAATGAATTTTCACAGCAAAAAACTTCTGAGACACCAACTTTTTTTACCCACTTTCAAAATGTTTGCATGAAAAAACAAAGCAAAACTAACCTACAAATTGCTCAGCAGTCTTACAAAGTTTCCTAGTACAGTAAATCTCCCACCAGATTCAGTGGGATGTCACTGTGTGGTTTGTTTTGGATTAATTTAAAAGCGATAGTGCAGGCAAATCATAACCAAAGTAGATTTCCAAAGAACATCTTGCTTAATGTAGTCAAAATTCATCATAGTTGTGCATGCAACAGAATACCCAACAGTTCTTCCAGCCTGTGGGAAGCACCTACTCACACTGAGGTTTGTAGCAGTGTCAGATACTTAGGGACACAACGCACTAACCATTGCAGCGCCTAATTTTTAAGTACCTTGCCAGCTCTGGAACTCACTGTCCTATCTTTGGGTGTCTGGGTTTCCTAAAGCTGTGCCTAAAGTGAGAGAGAAGGATGCCTAATCATTGAACCTGCAATAGCCAGCATGCTGTACAGAGAATGGGACCTTCCATTGTATTCTGCTAAAAATGCTCCATTGTCAGGCAGAATAATTAAACAAGACTTGAGGCCGAGGATGGAGCCAACAGAATTTCTCTGTCTTCTTGTAGCATACAAGACATATTGTTATGCCATTCCAAACTGCCAAATTTCTCTAACCCGGGGACTGAGGGTGATGGGGATAAATGTAGGAAACCATCAAGAAGTATAACACAAGCACACCTGTCCTCTGTAAAAGAGGGTGTATCATACAAACTCTTCACTTCAGCTTGGTCTTGACAGGAATGAAAATGTCCCGTAAACTGAAGAGAAAGTTATAAGGGAAAAATCTCTGTAAAGTAATAAAAGATATCTGTGACTTCATGCAACATAAAAACTTGTTTCCTCTGTAAATTTTCATAATCTTAAGTGAAGGAAGGCGTAGTGAAATTGATACAGGTGCTGAGGAGAACTGAAGGTACTAGCATGCCTTTTTCTAAAAAGTCCATGAGAAATTGATTGGAAAACAACCTGTTGACTTGTACAAAGCCAACTTAAAAAATATTAAATTCTTGATTTACTAATGGTGATTCCTCCAATGATGTCTGATTGCATATGAAGAGCAAGAATTTGACACACTACCTTCTGATTTGAGAGGGAAGAAAGGTCTCTTTAGGACTCAATAATACCATGAGTCTTGTCTCACCTGTACTCAGAACCTACAACAGAACTTTGCTCATATTAATGACCAAGATTCTGAGCATCTCAGGTGTTTTTTAGAGTAAGTGAACTCATTTCTCAGAAAGCTTAAGCATAACCAGTGAGAAAATCCCATGCAATAGGATAGAATTTGTGCAGGAATTAAAGTAATGGGTAAGACCTGTGTACAGGTAGTAAAGAGAAATTAGTTTGTGCTTGAGAGCAGCTGCTGGATTCTGTTGTCAGTGATCAATGCTTTCAACTCTAGATAGGATGTGTTGTAATGACTCATTTAGCTCTCCTTCTACTAGTAGGCATTTATGAGCCTCAATCATCACAGCATTCGAAAACAGAAGATTTTTCCCTCTTTGGGTTTTCTTTCTTCCTGTCGGTAGTAGAAAGTCTTGACCCATTTGGTGGTTCCTTACTTTAGTGTTGGCTAGTGTTGCCTCTGTGTTTTCCATGCCCACAGGGAGCAGGTAGTGTGGTCTGCACTGTGAGATATTGAGAAAACCTACAATATTGTTTCCAAGAGAAAAATTGGCGTGATTTCTTTCTCTAAAGTTTGGTGATTGTGTATCAGTGAATTTGTTTTCTTAGAATTATCAAAATAAGATTTTCTTCTCTCAGATCCTCAGCAGAGGATCTTTTGTTTGAAGACTTCACTTTGTTACTCTTAGCCATATTGTTGAACAAAGTTTGCTAGATAGTCAAGGCATGCTGTCGATTCATGTCAATTAAGACCAAGAGACCTGAAAAAAACCTCGAGTTAAGAGGACTGTTGCATTTGAGTTGAGGGATTATCTAAGTTGAGTAGGTTTGAATAGAATCCTGTTTTCAGCGGCGATATTTAGAATATCATTAACGAAATTATGCAAAAGCTTATCAATAAAAAGTAATGTTTGTCATGTATATTTGCATCATGCTGTTATACCTCTCAACACGTGCAGGTCACTCATATTCCGATGAAAACTTTTGAGGAAATTGTTAGGATCTTCTGGTATATGACTCACTGTGCAACTTACAGCTATTTGTGTATTCCATGTTTTTTATCATTTTTGTTTCAATGCAGAAAACTGTTATGCTTGTGCAAAATAAACTAGCTTTCTGAGCTGTTTCTTTCTAAGCTGATGCTTCCTAAGTAATCACTTGCCCCCAAAGGCAGAGCCTTAGAAAAACGTAAAGAGCAGATCCAGAAATCGTGGCTTAAAGCCTGAAAATAAACTAACAGAGAGCGTAGTTCTTACTATGCAGCAATCTTTACTGTCTTGTGATTGATGGTACCTATCTTGGCATGCATTTAGTCAGGCTGTAAAGGGATATGGTCTCTTTATCCTGTAACACTGCTTGCTGCCCAGCACCTCCTGTGCCTCCTCCTGAAGCTTCTTGAATACGTTTTCTGGATATAATTTCTCTACTGAAAAAATCACATTTTGATATCACCTATGTGTAGCTCCCAAAGACTGTGACAAGTTTGTTCACACTGGTGTATTTCCATGGAGGTTAAATATTTGTTAATTTACTATACTTATGTAGACTTTTAATTGTTGTCAGATGTTTTTCCTGTACTAACAATAATAAAAGCTCAGTTGCTCTGTTCACAAATTTAGAGAGGGAGACAAATGTGGTTTAACATTGCCTAATGATTTCAGCCTTCATTTCTTAGTCTGTATTGTCCAGTTCGCTACCAGTCTCTGCTGTCAATATATCTTGCCCACATTTTTCAACCGATTTTTAAGAAGGCTGTGGCAGGATGTACAAAATGGTATTCTACAACACAATAGAAAGGCAAATCCTTCCTTCCTTCCTTTTTTTTTTTAAATCTACTCCCTTTTTGTCCGGTTCCTTTGGTCTCTCATTATGTACATTATATTATGTTAGAAAAAAACTCTCCATAAAAGTAATATACCAACATCCTCAGTCAGCTCTTGAAGTGTCCACTTTCATGATGATAGGAACCAGGACAGCCAGTGAAGCCCTGATCTTTTATAGTCTGCTGTTAAAAGTACAGAATGTCTTCATGTCTCTATCGTGTGACAAACATAAAACAGTAATAGGGCTCACTTCTGAAAGCAATGTTAATTAAAAAAATATTTGTACCATTATTTTATTTGCTAATAAAAAACAATATGGAAAACTCGAGCCATTTGAAACACTTCTGTATAAAAATAAACCTTGAGAGTAGATCTAATCCTTCTCACTAATATAAACGTTTAATTGATTGCCTTCAAACTTTTTGAATAAGGATCTTCATGATAATCTGAGAAAAAAATAAACAAACCTATGACACAAGGATTTCTCTGAAAAAACTAAGGGGTCAAAAAGTAGTCTTTAACTGGAAATGTTCTTCTAACCTGTGGGGTTTTTTTTCTCATAAATATTATGAACCTCATTCTTTGAAGACAAAGCCTCGTGTACCACAAGCATGACATAGTCAGAGACGAGTTTGAATAGCAGAGAGTAAAATTCTAAATCTGAAGGAAGTTAAAGTAAAAAGCCAAAAGACAGACAGGATGTAGCTACTCAAAAATTATAGTCAAGAAATTTCGTTTTTCAGAAAAGCTGTGTTTTTGTAAGGGAATGTACTGGATGTCTAAAAAAGGTGTGCATGCAAATAGTATTATAATACTGCTGCTTTTTATAGCAGTAAGGCAGCTTTACAGTACATATAAAGTTTCTCTGACCTCTTGGCTTAAATTTTCTTATGATGTTAGTATCTTCTTTCATTATTTGTGAAAAAAATAGATCAAATTTAAACAAAAAATAAATTAGAATCTTAGAACATTTTTTTGTTAGAAAGGACCTTTAAGATGGCCTAGCCCATTACTCAGAGCCACATCCAGCCAGGTCTTGAACACCTCCAGGAATGGTGACTCTACAACCTCTCTGGACAACCTGTTCCAGTGACTCACCACACTCACAGCAAAGAATTTCTTCCTAATATCTAATCTGAACTTATCATTTTTCAGTTTGAAGCCATTACCCCTTGTTCTATCACTACATACCTTTGTGAAAAGTCGACCCCCCGCCCTATAGCCTTCTTGCAGACCACTTTTAGGTACTGAAAGGCCAAAATAAGGTTATTCTCTGCATTGAATAACCCAGTCCCTCTGAGTCTGACTTCATACAAGAGGTGGTCCAGCCCTCTGATCACCTTTGTGTCCTTCCTATGGAATTGATCCCATCAGTCGAAAGCCTTCCTGTTCTGAGGACCCTGAAGCTGGATACAGGACTCCAAATAGGATAGAGAATGGGGGGGAGAATCACCTCCCTTGACCTGCTGGCCACTCCTTTTGATGCAGCTCAGGATACAGTTGTCCTTCTGGGCTGCAAGTGTACATTGCTGGGTCATGTCAACATTCTTGTAAATCAGCACCCCTAAGTCTTTCTCTGCGTGGCTGCCCTCAATTCATTCTCTGTCCAGCCTGTATTTGTGCTTGGGATTGCCCTGATACAGGTGCAGGACCCTGCACTTGGCCTTGTTGAACTTCATGAGATTTACTCAGGCCCGCCTCCCAAGCCTTCCAAGGTCCCTCTGGATGGCACTGCTTCCCTGCAGTGTGACTGTATCACACAACTTGGTGTTGTCAGTGAACTTGCTGAGGGTGCGCCCAATCGCACTGTCTGTGTCACTGACAAAAATGCTTAACAGTGCCAGGGCCAATACTGACCCTTGAGGACACCCCTCATTGCTGCTCTCCACTCTCTAGTCTTGGAGTGCAACAATCCAGCCAAGTCCTAATCCATCAAGGGATCCCTCCATCAGTTCCATGTCTCTCCATTTCAGAGACGGGGGTGTCGTGTGGGACAGTGCCCAGCACTTTGCTCAAAGCCAGGTAGATAATATTTGTTTCTCTTCCCTACTCACTTAGTCTGTAGCATCATCATAGGCAGCCACCAAATTTGTCAGGCATGATTTGCCCTTAGTTCAGCCTTGTTGGCTGTCAGCAATCACCTCTTTATTTCACATGTATCTTCACATAGTTTCCAGGAGGATCTGCTCCATAATCTTGATGGACCTTGAAGTGAAACTGCCCACCTTGCAGTTCCACGTATCTTCTGTTCTTCCCTTTTAAAAATGGGTCTTAGATGTCCTCTTTTCCAGTCAGTGAGAACTTCACTACACTGTCATGACTTCTCAAATATGATAGATAGTGGCTTAGCCACTTCTTTGGCCAGCTCCCTCAAGACCCTCAGAAATATCTCATCAAGTCCAGTGGACCTGTGAAACTTCAGGTTCCTTAGATGTTTTTGAACCTGATCTTCTTTTAGAGCAGGCAGTTCTTCATTCTCCCAGTCCCTGGCTTTTCTTTCTGTGACTTGAGCAATGTGGCTGCTTAACTTGCCAGTGAAGACTGGGGCAAAACAGTCATTGAGTACATCAACCTTCTCAATATCGTGAGTAACCAGGTCTCCTGTTTCCCTCTGGAGAGGGCACACATTTTCCCTAGTCTACATTTTATCACCAACATGCCTATAGGAGCTTTACTTGTTCCCCTGGACATCCCTGGTTTATTTCTATCAGGAGTTTCCTAACCTGATTCTTCTCTGGAATTGTTTTGGACAGTTTCTGTACATTCCTCGCACAATGCTTCCACTGTCCGTAGGCTTCCTTTTTGTATTTGACTTCGTCCAGTAGCTCTTTATTCACCCATACAGGCCTTTCAGCATTTTTACCTGACTTCCTCTTTGCTGGAATGCATTGCTCTTGCAGCCCCTCCAGGGCTCTATCACATGGCACTTTACCGAGGAGGTCCTTCGAGAGGCCAAAGTCAGCTCTCCTGAAATCCAGCACAGTGAGCTCCCTGTCTGCTCTCCTTGTTCCCCCAAGGATCTTTAACTCCACAATTTCATGGTCACTGCAGCCCAGCCTGCCCTTGGGCTTCACATTCCCCTCCAGGCCCTCCTTGTTGGTGAGAATAAGGTCCAGCTTAGTGCCTCTCCTCCTTGGCTCCTCTATCACCTGGAGAAGGAAATTGCCATCAATGCATTCCAGGAACCTCCTGGATTGCTTATCCTCTGCTATGTTCTCCCTCCAATAGGTGCTTGAAGGCTGCTGAAGTCCCTCACGAGGATCAGAGCTTGTGAACATGAGGCTGCTCATACATGTCTGTAGAGAGCCTCATCAGCTAAGTCTTCCTGGTCAGGCAGCCTGTGGTAGACCCCCACAACAAAATCCCCTGTCCCTGACGCGGCTTTAGTACTGATCCAGAAACTCTCGGTCAGCTCATCATCCACTCCCAGGTGGAGCTGCAAGCACTCCAGACATTCAGTGACAGTGGGTGACGCCTCCTCCTCCTCTCCCCAGACGAACCCACCAAGAGCAAACAGTCTGTCAGAGAGCAACAAGAGTGCGTTCATCCATATGGGAAGGTAAAACCAGGACTGAGAGCTACAGCAAGGCAGGTGGGGTGGCAGCTTTTCAGGCAAGGGCTCAGAGCAAGGAGAGCAGAGCAAGTCTGATTCTGAAAACCACATCAGCAATGAGTCCAGTGATCCCTGAGCAAGCTCAGGGTGACAAAGCAGGTCTGAAGTCAAACCCTGAAGTAAATTCTGGGCAGTGTCTGAACCAGCGAAGTGCATGGCTGAGCACTGACACAGCTGCAGTGGAGTTCAATGATCAGCTGCCTGATCTTATCTGCAGCTCCCAAGCAAAGCAAGGAGCCCCTGTGCTGCTTTTCACCACTCTTTCACAGGACATTTTACAACAGCCTCAAGCGAAGAAAGGATGTTAGAACCAGCCTTGAGCAGAGGCAGCCAAGTCTGTAACAGGGGTAAAATAACTAGGGTACCAGGCCTCAGTAAAGCTTTTGAAGGTGCGCTGAACTC
Source organism: Cnemophilus loriae (assembly GCA_013397755.1). Classification (NCBI taxonomy): domain Eukaryota; kingdom Metazoa; phylum Chordata; class Aves; order Passeriformes; family Corvidae; genus Cnemophilus; species Cnemophilus loriae. Next base: position 36,269 of record VZTF01006977.1, on the reverse strand, counting down.
CCACAGGGAAAGTATTTTCTTTTCATTTCATGAAGTTTGTAACTTGTTCAGAGAGCTTATTCATCCATATTTCCCACTTTGTAGCTTTACAGCAATGTAGCATAAACACACCTAAGGACTAGTAACTACATTAAAAATTGCTTTGAGATTCAGAACTGGAAAAGAGCAGAACTGGCCAAAGTGCAGTTCTGGTTCAGTAAGTTTTCAGTGGCTTACTGGGTTGTTTGAAGTGCAGTATGTTCAGGTTTTATTTACCAGAACCAAGAGAAGCAAACATAATATCATAGGTGAGAAGGGATCAGCTGCTGCAGTGGGAAGGGAATTTGCTTCTGGAGTCATCACATGGACATGAGAAAAGAAAGGTTTCTTTTCTTGCACTTAAGATATTTACTTCTTTCTTCCTTTTGGCTGAAGCCCATTAGGTAGGAAGACGGAAAATTGTCACAGAAAAAACCTTGTGCTGCCCCAAGGTAGGACAGCAATCCCCTGTCTGGAGAAATAGAACATATTTCATATTTTCATAAGAGACAAATCCTCAGGCTTATCTCTTCTCTCAGAAGGCCCAACTTAGTTTTCCCCTGAACCTTTTCTGAAGCTGGAGCGTAGGTAGGTAAGAGTGAGATGAGCCACACACAGTCTTGTCCCTCACAGCAGTGTTTAAGATAACCTAATTTTCAACCTTGCAATTAGGCCGATAGAAAACACGTGAGCTGCACATTCTTTCCAAAGTGATAAGGAGCAAGTTCTGAGCATGTGTAACATTTCTCGGGATTATTGTTTGGCAAGCATGTAGAGAAAGACAGTGATAAAGAAGTCCAAAGTCTGTCAAAATTGTGTTGAATCTCAATTATTTTAAATTTCTTTCTTGAATAATAGCATTATTGAATTGCTGAAAATGTTAAAAGCTTGCTCCATGTATTATTTGTCATCAGAGACATAGAAAACAAGATAGATACAAGTTTCAGGGTAACGGTGTTTCAGTAGTTCTGCTGCCGTGATGGAGGCTACCTTCATGCAAATATAAACCAGTCTGCAGTGTGTAATTCTCTCCTCTGAAATATCATTTATTTAAGTCTTTATTTCTCTATGGTGTATGAACATAGAGTTCTATTCAGATAACACGAGGCAGCTAGATGATCTGCAATTGATAGAAGCACAAATTAAAAGTTTTGCTTGGCTTTAATGTAAAAGTGGAGTTTATCTGTCCCAACACTTTGGTGACAAAAAGATTTCGAATACCTTATAAGCATGGATAAATAGGTAGCAGAGTGTCCTCCTCTCCCTCTCAATTTCTATAATATAATGACCTCACACTAAACACTTTTGCGGAGAAAAATTCAAATACCCAGTTCAGCAAACCAGGTGCAGTCATGAGATGTGACTATTCTTTGTTAGACACATTTCAAGAATAGTTTTTAAACCAGCCAATGCGACTGGAAACAGACCTGGACACATAAAATGAAAAATTCAAAGCTGAGCCTATAAACAGCTCTGTGTTTTTTATTTAGCTAATTTGATTACATGAACTTAAAACAGACCAAACAGCAACATTCTTCTATAACTTGATGCATTTTAGATGCTGTGAGTGTTTTCTTGTGGGAGAGAGAAGAGAGGCACACAGAGCTCTCTCTGAAAGCAATTAAATACTAATAACAGAGAGTGACATCATGCTCCATGACTTCTTCAATTAGAACACCAAGTCATTTCTGACTTAATCATTCCCACTTGTTAATTTGTTCTCCAGAAGTCTTAGCAGACCTGCTTCTTGTCCCAATTTATAATAGGATTTCTGATTCTGGCACCTTTTAAACAGAATTCCAGTTGGATGCAGCCTTCTATTAAAACAGAATCTTGTATTTTTCCTACAGCAGAACAGGATATCAACAGCTCAAGTGAAAAACTGATACAAAGTAAATAAATTAACATAAGTGCTTTCATTTGCTATTTAGCAAGAGTATGGACTGAATCCTCCTTTTACTGAGACTAAAAAGAACTTTTGCCATGGACTGCAGCAGAAAGCAAATTTAGCCCAGTTTATATAAATTACTGTACACCTTCCCAAGAGCTTACCATACAGTTTCTAAGAAAATTGTGATTTTGTGTCTAATCATGTATTTAAAGTAGTTGGGGAAAATAAGGAGAATTTGCAACACTAAGCATTTAAAGACTATTACTAGAGTAGGAATAATCAGGGATATTCTTATTAACTATAAGACAGTAAGTATATGATTTGGATCTTGCTACTCATAATTATTTTTGGTTCTCTAACCTGAAGATATTTCCCCTTCTGTGTTCTTATTTATGAATATTGACATGTTGCTGAAGCCTTCTGCTTTTCAATCTTTTGTGCTCTAAATCTAAAGGACTGACATTTCAACTACCTGTTTCAAAGTAGTACAGCAACAAGTTACTACCTTTTTCCTTAAAAGTCGTTAATAACTTCAGAAAGATAAATTTAAAAACAAAGTCTTGTTTTCTGTCCTCAAAGCAGGTTTGACTCTCAGGAGGTCATTTTCCATTGAAGTCATTGTACACTATGGATTCCAAAATCCTTTCTGATACAATAATCGACAGGCCTCTCTAATAGTTTTTACATCTCTTAATCTTGCATATGATTTTGACAGATTTGACAGTGTTTGTCAGGGTGATTGTTTACAAGGCTGTCAGAACTGTAACTGGGCCTGTGAGGTGTATTGAGGCTTGTCTGAGGTATATGTGTCCTGGACAGCATAACTGAAGACAACCCCATGCTGATGTACATAAAAAAATTATAAACATTATGACCTTTTGCAAAAAATACACAAAGACAGGAGGGAAAGAAGAAAGGATGAAAAATATAGGTGGTGAATAAACAGCAAACATCAGCAAGAGGAAAAAAAGGAACAGGATCCGCAACAGTTTTAGAGGGAATAAAATATATCTTTCTATTGGAAAGGGATAATATGATTTTTAAATATCAATTTCATAAAATTTTACAAGCTCTGTATCTTTGAAATGAAATTCAGATAAATGCAAGTAAAGCACTGGAATCTCAAGACCTTGCCTGAACTGAAGCTTCTATCTACATTTTTAAGGACCTGTTCATTTCTTTTCTCTGTGAAATACTTCAGAAACTTAAGCCAATAAGCCCTCCATATAGCCCTGCAAAATACATAGTATCCCCATTTTACAGGTGAGGAAAGATTAAGTAACTTGGATTAGGCCACAAGAAAATGATGCTTCAGAGCCAAATTAGAGATTTATAGTTTCTAGTTCTGTGCTCCAGCCATTAAATCACATCTCTCCATCCAGCCATGACTATTAACAAACTGACTTCCAAATTAACAGTGAAACATGATCTTGCAGTCCTTCCGCAGTACCCCTCTTCTTGCTTCTTCCTTTTTCAACAGAGTGCTCGCAGACTTTATTTCCTAGAGAAAGCTGAAATACTGGGACCTGCTTGGGGTACGATGTTAATGTGGAAAAGTCCCTGTGCGACAAAAGTGATCCAGAGCTTTCTGCAGTGCAGAAGGTTGTGCATCTGGCATCTGCACCTGGTGAAAAGCTATTCAAAAGAAAACAGTGGACCCATTTTCCAGCGGCTGCATGTGTGCCTCCCACAGAGAGCTGCAGCTTCTGGCTCGGGATATGGACAGGAACTCTGTTACTGCTCTGTACTTTTTCAACAAGAGAAACTTATACCAATTTAGGTGCCTCTTCGTTACTAAGTATATTGGTCTGTTAGCCTGCTCTATGTCACCTCTCCTCCCAGTTAACAATGGGCAAAAATCTCTAGTAATCATCTTCATTTATTATCTTTCATTTCACAACAGAGTGTAGGGATAGAAAAGAAAATGTTCCTGTTAGACTAACAAGTGACATACTTTTCAGATTACTAAAACCCAGTAATTCAGTTAACAGCTTCTAATGATTTCACTAGATATTTGTTTCTTTCTTGTATTTTGCTCTGCCTTATCACTTATTTTTGTGTAGCCATTTTATTCCCATTTGACCAGTGTGGGAGAAACCCTCATCCCTTTGTTCTCAAAGGCAACAGTGAATATTTCCCTTTGTGTCAAGGCTTTACTACATGCATGTGATACATGTGCAGTGCACAGTATTAAAGCTTCTTGCTATTTTAGAATATCCCAAATATACTGTCTTTCTACCTAAGAGACACATATCTGCTATATACTTCACAGCAGTAAATTTTCTAGAATAGATGGAGAAATCGGTCTTGGTATAATTCCAGTGGAGTAATTAGAGTGACACCAGGGCACAGCATCTGTTTCAGGAGCTGAGAGCCACCTTGCCAAGATGTGAAGGTATAAAGATTTCACCACAGGAAGAAAAATAATTTTTTGACTCCTTTCCTAGGCTTGCTATATCCTACAAGGAATGCCTTGGTGGGTCAAAACTGAATGTTATAATTTGGAAGAAAGTACAGTCTCACTGAGCAGAGATGTACAAGGTACTGTAAAGTGAAGAAGATACAAATCCTGTCTTAGAAAAGCCCACAATACAGGGGAGAGGAGAACGGAAGGAGAGATGTGTGTAGACAGAATGATGGACAGATAGATTTGTCATAATAACACATTACATTAGGGCCGCTTTTTTGAAAGCCTTTCTGTGAACCAAAATTTGTTCTGACAAGTAGATGTCCTTGTAGAACATGGAGAAAATTTTTCTGAAAAAATACTTCTGCTTGTTGGGCAGGCTGAGGTGAAGTCAGGTCATAGCCTACCTCCAAGCCTTGAGGTCTGGATTCTCTCCCACTCACCACGGCTGCTGCTGGACTGAGGAGAAAGCCAGGCCCAGATATTTAATTCCTGTTAATATAGCACATTAGAAAAACTGCATCTAGCTTTGCTGCCAAAGCAGAACCACAAGCACTTTGCCAGTTGTGCCAGCTGGTTTCGGTCCCATCCTTCTCATCCTTCATTAAGTTGCAAGACAGTAAGATCAGAGGGCTGAGTTTGGAAAAGATATTGGAAAAGCCTGAATTACCCAGAGCTTTGCCTGAATTTGAAGTGTGGGTGCTGCAGCCATGGTGAGCGCTGCTGGGTGACCCAGTTCAGCTGACTTACCTGCATCAGTGACTTACCTTATAGCATCAGTGATGCTATAGCACTCTTTCTCAGTCTAGCAGTGCACAGTGAAGGAGTGTGGATGCGTATTTGCCTTGAGATTACCCTTGTCTGACCTTCGACATGACAAAATTTGGGAATCTCCAGTAGAGATAAGGAAGTGCCTTCAGAGTCACACAGGTGCTGGTGTCATCAAAAGACTTTTTGCCAAGTGGTGTGGGCTGTATGCTTATGTAATTTAAAATAAAATTATGATCTCTGAATTTGATCATATGCTTGTGTGCGTTTTTTCTTCTGCTTTTGCACCTGACATGCTGTGCCAAAGTAAAGAGTGCAAAACATGACATCTTTGAGGGCTTTTTGGGTGTGTACTGATTGGCAGTTTCTTCTGAATCCACTAGCTTAGGGAAATTGTGTAGAAAAGCCTTCTGAGCTGGAAGGCACAAATATGTCAGCTTAACCAAAAAGATTTTCAAGTGCACCCAACAGCAGAGAGACTACTGAGGCTTTTGTGGTTCCCTGTGTGACACAGGGAATGCCCAAACCCCAGGGAGGAAGGATAAGCTCTGCCACTGTTACTTGATTAGGTAACAATTTTATTCACAGGCACGTAAGTTGCCAGTTCCAAGTTATGAATTAGCAAACTTGTGATTTGGAAACCTCATTAATGAAGCAAAGAATTAGTGAATTAATATATTAGACTAATCTACAAAGGAGATAGAGCCCTTATTTAACATATTTGTATATTTCTTTCCTAGAAAAAATTTTAATTTATGGAATACCTTGTCCTGTTAATTTGAGAGATACAAATGGACTGTGACAATTGTCATGGTTTTCTATAACTGTTTCTATAACTGTTCTATGTGTCTATAAAAATATTAGCTGAATAACTTAAAATCATAGAATCGTATCATATCTCAAGTTGTAAGGAAGACATAAGTATCATCAAGTCAAACACCCTGTTCCTCACATCACTGCCTCACAGTAAGTTGTATGACCAAGAATGTTGTCCAGACTCTCCTTGAACTCTGATAGGCTTGGTGCCATGACCTCTTCCCTGGGGAGCCTGTTCCTGCCTCTCCTTCAGGTGAAAAATCTTTCCCTAATGTCCGGTCTAAACTTCCCCTAATCCAGCTTTGTCCCATTCTCTCATGTCTTATTGCTGGTGGCCAGAGAGAGGAAATCATCACCTCTCACTCCACCGCCCCTCTGAGGAAGCTGTAGACTGCCATGGGATCACTCCTCAGCCTTCTCTTTTCCAGGCTGAATAATCCAAGCAACCTCAGCTACTCCTCATAAGTCTTGCCTCCAGACCTTTGCAGCATCTCAGTCACTCTCCTCTGGACACAGTTCTATTTCCTTATGTTGTGACTCTCACAACTGCCCCCAGCACTCGAGGTGGCCGCCCCAGCTCAGAGCAGAGCGGGACAGTCCCCTCTTGTCTGACTGACGACGCTGTGCCTGGTGCACCCCAGGACAGGCTTGGCCCTCCTGGCTGCCACGGCACTGCTGACTCATGTTCACCTTGCCATCAACTCAAGACCTAGGATCTCTTTCCCTGGGGCTGCCCGCTAGCCTCTGATCCTCCAGTTTGTAAATATAATGAGGATTCCCCCACCGCAGGTGGAGAATCCAACACTTGTTGAATTGCATTCAGTTAGTGATTGCACAGATTTTTTCTATCCTGTTCTCTCTCCACTCTTAAAGGAGTCCACAGCTCCTCCTAATTTAGTATCACTGGCAGTCTTACTTAATGTACATTCAACTCCTCTGTCCAGACCATTCAAAAAACCACTGAGGAGCACTGCCCCTAAAATGGAGCTCTGTGGAACTCCACTTATGACTCGGCCACAAGCCTGTTGAAACCTGCTTCACTATAACACTTTGGACCAGACCCATTCACCAATTGTTCACCCATCTCGTTATGGACCTGTCTAGTTTATGAGCTGTATTAGACAGTATCAAAATCTTTGCTAAAATCCGAAACCACCACATCTACCGGCTTCACTTGACCAGCTAGATGGGTGGCCTAGTCACAAGAAAATTAAGTTGATTAAGTAAGGCTTTCACTTTGTGAGCCTGTGCTGGCTATGACCACTGAAGACTGCATGGTCTCTCAAGTGCGTGTCTATAAATCCCAGAAAAACCTTCTCCATAATTTTGCCAGGCAATAAAGTGAAACTGACAGGACTGTATTTACCAGGGTCTTCCTTCTTGCACTTATACTTCCTTCTTGAAAATTGGGACACTTTATAGAATTGTAGAATTGTAGAATGGTTTGGGTTGAAAGGACCCTAAGATTGTCTAGTCCAAAATCTCTGCCGTGGACAGGAGCATCTTCCACTCAAGCAGGCTGCTCAAAGCCCCATCCAGACTGGCCTTAAACACTTCCAGAGATGGGCCATGCACCATTTCTCCAGGCAACATGTTCCAGTGCCTCACCACCCCCACAACTACCTCACATTTGCCAGCTTTTAGTCAGTTTAGACCTTTCAGACTGTTGAAAAGTAGTGGAGAGAGGTCTTTGTGATGACATCAGCCAGATCTTTCAGTACCCTGGGATGAGTTCCATCAGGCTTCATGGACTTATGTGCATCCAGCTGGATCAGAGAGTCACAAGCAATTTCAGAGTTAACTGGGAGTTTATATTTCCTCCAGTCGTCATCTTTCAGCTCTCCAAGCTCTGGGGCCCAGGGACCATTGTTGCTGTTGAAGACGGGGGCAAAGAAGGCATTAAATCTCTCTGCTTTGTCCACATCCCTATTTGTGAGGTGACCAGCCTCATCACGTAATGGATCAGTATTATCCCTGCTTCTCTCTCTATTAACGTATATTTAAAAAGCTGTTTTTGTAGTCTTCACAGTGCCAGCCAGGTGCAACTCTGAAATTTGAGCACATGAATTTTCTCCCTACAGTGGCAAAAAACACCTCAGTAGCCCTCCCCTGTTGCCTGTCCTAGTGTCCAGTGTCCACACACTTTCATTTCTCTCCAACTTCTAGAAGATCCCTGCTCACCCAAGCCAGCCTCATGACCCACTTTCCTTGACTTCTGACACTTTAGAATTGCCTGCTTCTGCACTCTGAAGACAGGGCTCTTAAAAAGTTACCAGCGTTCATGGACTCCAACATTTTCAATCTTCAGTTGTTGTACCGTGCATTTTGTGTATGCTTTGGCAGGGCAGGAAGAGCTTTTTGAACTAATGCAGATCTTCATACTCAGCACGCCAGTACACTAGCCGGATCTGTAAGACAGAGGTGGAGTTCCCATTACCATGGCTTGCAATCTGTGTGGGCGCCTCACACTATGCTCTGACAATTACAGTGGTGTTCACGTGAACAGTAAAGTTCCTATCAAAGTCGTCTGTGTCCAAGCATGGCCAGTCAAACCTACCGGGCTGCTGGGTGGCATTTCACATGGGCTACTGCCAGGAGCAGCCCTGTGGTGGTAGCCAGGACAAGACCCAGCAGCAGACCTCCCAGCTAAATTTTCTGAGCTTCAGCTTGGTCATGTCATGGGCAAGGTGAAATCGGCTGCAACAGGTCTTGCTTCTCAGAGAGTAATGTGAGAGGTTTGTCCTTCACCAAGGCGTTGTCTTCTCCAGACCTGGTTAATCTGATTCTCCTGTGGGGTCACCTGTCACAGATACAGACCTCAGGCAGAGCTCCAACCCAAAGCTGAGCATTTTTCTCTCCTCACATAACATTCTCCTGAGTACACAAAAATACAGTTTTGCTGTGCTTCCAAACATACTATTACTTAGTAATTAGTGTTTTCTCATGTTGGCCTTCAAACTGAGCGAGTAATTAATTAACTCTTCTTCTTTTACAACAAGGAGTATTTTCTCAGCTTCGAGTCAGACTCCAGACTGATTCATTTAGGGTTTTCACAAGAAGTCAGTGAGAAAAGAAAGATCCTAGAGTCACTGTAAATACGTTTCCCAGATGTCTTACACTTCAGTCGGGATTTGTACAAATGGCCTTTGAGACTAAATTAATCCCACTAATCTGCAGTGCAAAGCTGCCTCTATTGCATTTTCTGTTTGTTACCACAAGCAGAAGGATGACAGCTTGATTACATTTATGACGTTTAAGGAGCAGGACTTCCCTTCTGTTACCAGAAGAAGAGAAATCTCTTGCTTTGAAACAAAAGAGCCTGAAATGTCATTTTTTGAGCTTTAATTGATAGCTCTTTGTGTTTTATTTTAGAGATTAGAGGAAATTATCTCAGACTAAAGGTATGTGGTTATGCATTACCATGAAAAAAAGTGGTATTCCACACTAGCACACCATTCGAGGACTGCAGTTAAAACCAAAAAGAGTAAATGTCACCAAGCCATAATTTCTGTTCACAACTGCAGACTGATTGAAATGCGTGACCTTCTTGTACTACAAGTAAAAGTCAGCCTTTCTTCAGAGGACACAGCAAATCCAAGGACTGAGAAGCACTCAGCATGTAATTCGAGTAACAAGTAATGAACTTATAAGGAAATATAATTCAAATAATGGCTGCAGTGTATTTTAAAATTAGAGTCTGCCTTCACTGCAGTTTCAGAGCTCCCACTGAAGTCTCTAAAGTGGGCAGTAAATAACAGAAATACGCAGCTTGATCTTCAAGTGACTGCTTCAGAAGGAGCAAAATCTCTAACTAAATTCACAGTCAAATGGGTATGTGCAGCAGGACTTTTTCTGGAGATTTAATAAAGCATGTAATTTTGTACTGATTTTAAATTGTTAATCATATCAATAATTCTTTTGAATAGTCCTTCTGCTTATCAATCAGATTAATCATTGTTGGTAGAAAGAATTTGTTCTGCTGGAATCAAAAGAAAAATTCCCACCAGGAGAGGTAAGGCTGTGTCCAATACCAGCTTACTCCAGACAACCATATCCATTTTATTTAGTATTTGCTGCCTCATGTCAAAATTTCTTCATGTCTGTGAAAAGAGATGCAAGACGTGGAATGGCTGGAGGGGACTGTGGAGGAGATAATCTTCATGAAGATTCTTGAATATTTTCCACACTTAATAAATCCAGCAGTATCATCTCGTAATGTCCTTTACTCTAATATGTCTTTCAGGGTTTATCAAGAGGCCCTACTGTTCATGATGGATGCACTCTTTCCTAGCATACTAGAACTATATACATATATTAAAATTCAGTTAACTTATAATGTAATTCCCAGAGCAGGTAAGAATTTATTTGGTAATGCCAGTGACATCTGTCCACTGATTTCCTCTCTTAATTTAACTCACAAAGTATTGTTTCCTTCAGAACTCATAAATGAATGTTCAGCAGCCTGGTACTTATTTTATTAAGGAAAATAAGTTAGTTTCAATTGCACTAAAGCTTCAGATCTCAGAAAAAAAAAGGCTCCCTTACAATAAAATCCTTAAAGCAACATGATTTTTTTTTAAGACAATGGCAATTAATCCTGTTTTGCATTGGCGAGGGTAGAGAGGAGAAAAGAACATGCAAAGGCACATCAGTTTTACATTAAGTTAATTTTGGTTTCTGCAGTCCCTGGATCACAGTTGGCTACCAGCTTAGGTAGGTATAGACATCAGTCATTTGTGGGTGTCTTAGCAAATATAGACTTACAAATCTTAATGAAACAATATATAAAGCATTGTAAGAGAAAAAAACCCTGTAATTTTCCTGGAAATGGTGAGGCAAAAGCAAAGAAGGCCAATTGTTTATCGTATATTTTTGCATATATTTTCATGTGAATCCCAAGTAACTAACTATCGCAAATCTACCTGTTCCTGACACCCTGGTTTTAATTTCCACAGGTATGAATTTTTTGGTTTCTTTGACTTACTTCCAAGCAAAAAGAAGCAGGATCAAAATCATAATTACCTACATGTGCAAATAAGTGCCTCTGTTTTATATTTTGACTCTCTTTGAAGGTTAGTAAATGCCATTTATTATTTCCAAGATTGTCTATTTTAAAGATAATGAAGTATATGTTAAGAAGTTATTTTAGATTAAGCCAACAGATAGTCTCCACCAGATCTAGTTGTGCAAGTTAAGGATGACTTCCCCTTATTTTTTTTCCTTCTGTTTTTTTTAACATGTTTTGCCAGAATTTACCAAACCTGGCAAATGTCAGCAACTGAGCTGCCAGTACCACTCACTCATTTCCCCATCAGCAGGGTCAGGGAGAGAATTGGAAGGGTAAAGGCTCATGGACTGAGATAAATACAGTTTAATAAGGAAAGCAAAAGCCATGCAAAGAAGTGAAGCAAAACAAGGAATTTATTGACTGCTTCCCATGGGCAGGCAGGTGTTCAGCCACCTCCAGGAGGGCATTACACATAACAGTGACTTGGGAAGACAAACAGCATCACTCCAAGTGTTCCCCACTTCCTTCTTCTTTCCCCCAGCATTATATCCTGAGCATGATGCCTTATGGTCTGGAACATCCCTCTAGTCAGTTTGGGTCACCTGTCCAGGCTGTGTGTCCTCCCAGCTTCCTGTGCCCCCCAGCCTCCTCACCATCGTGGCAGCACAAAAAGCAGAAAAGGCCTTGGCTCAGTGCAAGCCCTGCCCAGCAACAACGAAAACATCCCTCCATTAAACCCTGTGTTCAGCAAAAATCCAAAACTCATCCCCACACCAGCCACTGAGAAAGTTAACGCTACCCTGGCCCAAACCAGCACACATCCTTAGTCTATTCTGGGCAAAACCAGGCAGATGAACACCACTAGTTTATGAAAACCTGACCAATAGGTGGGAATAAAGAATTTGAGGTTATTATCATCGGTTGGAACTGTTGTTTTTGTTATGAGTGTCCAACCAGGAAATAAGAAAAAGTTTAATATGTTTTAAGAAAAATGTTGTGAACACAAAATCCCATAATGATGCATTTTTTGTACTGCAAAAGGTATGCATTGCTTAGTGAAATTAATAGGTCCCATGTTATTGCTATGCCGTGTAAAAAAGACAGGTACTACAGTATCTCAGCAAATACAATGCATCATAAATTGTGTGCATAACTTGGGTTATCATAATAATTTTTTTGACATGATGTCAACGTAAACAATATCCAACAGAGCAAGCTTCCTGAGTGGTGTTAAACTGTTGTCTTTATTATGTGGTGTATGAATAGGCAGAATTATTTTTTTAGTCATAGTTTAAGTGTCTTTTTGCTTAATAGCCATGACAAAACCAATAATAGTTGCCTTCTATTTTCTATTTTTTTTTAATTTTATTTCAACTTATTAAAATATTTTGCAAAATATGTACTAACTGTGATCAGTTGAGTTTTTTAGTTATTCTGTAATAAACCACACATTAAGGGCTGCATTATTTTCGCTATTCTGGTTAATTTTGGCTAGTTCATATCACGTTGGTGCTGGTCCCAGATTACTTGAGCATGCAACAATATTCCTGACAAGACCGCATAAAAGTCCAAATTTAAATGTTCATCTCCATGGGTAGGTATGGATGGGAATTTTAAAGTTATTCTTTTGGACTAATGTAAGTTAGTTGTGTGAGTGATAATAGTAGGTAATACAGATGAAGGGGAGACAATATAAACCTTAAGTAGGAGTTGCATGATTTTATATTCAACCATTTGTTTCAGTTCTGTAGAACTATACAGCTATTTTTGAAATGTTTGCTCCTTTTTCTTAGGATTGAAAACTCTATATAAGGACAATCTGCAAAAAGGAAACCAGTTCAGGAACATTGCCTGGAGCATGCAGGGTTCGTGCAATACCTGATTATGAGCCACAGCTCCGAGTTGTCTTGTAGAGCTGCAGCTGGCAAGGGGTGACAAGCAGAGATTCTATAACTACTTTATCAGTGCAAAAGCAAACCAGGAAAAAAAATCTGGGTAAAGTCCTGTGAAACTTGCTTTGGGCAGGCTGGACTGGATGATCTCCAGAGGCTCCTTATAACCCGTATGATTCTGTGATGCTGTGAATGTGCAAACCAAGCAGCAGTAGCCTTCATCAAAACTATTCTAGACACTTTTACAGCAAAGCATTCTTCATTCCAAACTGTTTCTGTGAGCAGGGAGGTTTTGTTCTTTGAAAACCTTTTGTGTTTGAAGTTGCATTTTTAGCCAACTTCAGCTTTTTGCTTTTGCAAACTTCATTCCTTGTGGATATCACAGTAATCTTTTTGAAGGATGAAACATTCTTAAAAGCATCCCCAAAACTGTTTCTAATTAGAGCATGCAGCAAATAACTTGAACATGAGTATTACAATCTCTCTGCATTTTAAACGTGAATAATCAACAGAACAGTTCAGAAACTGAAAGTTAAAACCATATTTAGGTGTTAGGTTTGGATTACAGCTTGGGAAGGTGAAGGGAAACGGCATCACTGGTCCACTTTTGAGTGCAGTCTTAATACCTGAAATTTCGGTAGTCACAGACTAGAAGTCCAGAAGGAGTTCAGAGGGACTCCTGCAAGGTTCTCCAAATAAGATACAGTTCCTTGCCATCAAAAGTTATGAGCTTTCCAAGCCATGGGGAAAATTAGGCATGAAAGTGCACTAGAAACTTTGTTGGATGTACAAAGTGAAAGAAAAAATCAAATGTAAAATTTACACTGCTAATACAATCATCTAAAATACAAGTTTACAGTGTCTTAAGATAAGAATGAATGGTACCCAGGAAACTAAATGAAAAAGGCAGGCCAAAGGAAGATGTAACTTCTCAGTAAATCCTTAAAATTTGAGCAAATAAGATTTAGCCTGTGATCAACCTTATCTGGAATCATACAGCTCACATTCCTATAGTGGCACAGAAACTAATTCAGAGAGCTGAAGTAGGATGTAATGTTTTGGACAATATGGCATATCAAAAGCCCCAACTCAGCCTTCCTCAAGAGGAAAGATATCTGTGGAATAAACTGCCATTCTCACAAAGTATAATTGTTTGTCAGAATATCAAATTGTCTGAAAAGAACATGACTATAAAGAAATCAACAGTGTTGTAAGCAGTTAATCTTAGCTGATCCCAAATTGCTGTTATGTCAGAAAGAGTAGAATTATTGTAGAGATTTAGCAGTCTTCTGATGAATCTCCTGAACATTTCTGAGTGAGCAATTACTTTGTTTCAGTATCCGTCTGATGAGGGCAGAGAGCTGCAGGTTTTCACAGCCTAAATAGGTTATCAGTAAGACAGAAGAGTTCCTGGAAAGGCTGAGGAGCAAGACTGGGAGTCCAGCTTTGGTGTCCCTGAATGCAAGATCAAAGTAGAACTGCTGGGGTCTCTGGAAGCCCTGTGACTGCTCAAAGCTTCAATAGGGATGGATTTGGTCACTCAGCATCTGATATCAAAGTGTCTCTGTGTCTGACCATCTTCAGTGTTAGACTACAGTGAAGGTTAGACACCATACCATAGGGAGAAATCTAGGATAGACTCTTGAATCTTTACAAACACTTTTTTCACTTATAGACATACCAATAATTGATTTTCTTGAATTTAATCTCCTACTTTTGCATGAATAAAGCAAAATAGAAAAGGAAAGAAAAAGAACAATTTCAGCTCACAGAACATCCACATGGCAAAAACCCATCTGGCATTTATCTTTGTTATTAACTGACTTCACAGCTAAAGACTTCAAAGAGGAGCTGTGTGGGAACTGGTAATAATGTTATTTCAAAATTTGTTTTCATTTAAATTCAAATCAATGTGCTATATTTAGAAATTTCTTATAAAAACAGGATTTAAATAAATAATTTCAGTTCTGTAGTATTGCTTTAAAAGGCTATCAAAATAGTCTTTCCTAATTTTGATAGGTTTCTTCTGTTTTCTTGTTTAGTTGTGGAAGTCTTTTTCAAATGGACTTTCAAGTTTCTATTAAAAGAAAAAAATCAGAATATTCTCTTCAGACTTTTAAAATATTTTGTACTGGTTTATTCCATTCTGCCTTCCCAGTCGTCAAATTCCCATGTTTCAGTGCAGATTGAAAGCCACTCTCTTTCAGTGAAAAATTTTCTGAGATCTGTCTACAAGGAATCAACTTTCTAGAAGATGCTGTCAAACAATCCTTAAAAAACATAAAGGGAATTTCTAGGGATATTTGTGCTGACTGCTCCTCATCAGTGTTGGCTGACATCACCACAATTTCTTGTCCATGTCCTATGGATGTTCCATCTGGTCTGTGCTCCTGTCTGCTAAGTTGTATCTTCCTTAGGCACAAGCGATTCTATCCTGGAGGTTTCTGGAGCATTTCTTTGAAACTGGCTGTACATTATCTACAAAATTCACCTTATTTTGTAATGTGCTCAGAAAAGTGATGGTACACATGTAGCTTGCCTTTGTAAGCTGGTATTTACTACAGTAAGCTAATACGGCTTGTTTTCAATTGCTTTTGTCTCATTTTGTTTCAAAAAGTCAAAACATGACATTATAATAGTAACAACTTCCTTTTCCAAAGCTTAATTTTTCAAAAAATTTGTATTTCCTAGGGAATTTTAGTTTTTACAGGAAAAAAAAAATCATCTTCAGGGAAAATATAAGAAGTTTCCAAGTCATAGCTTTACTGGAAGTTAGAGCATGCAAAATTGCATTGGAAGTTACTGCACATTTTCAACCTTAGCGGAAGCTTTGCAAAATTCAAACATTTTATGTGATATGGTGTTATTATATAGTAATTTTTATGCTTTCCACTTTACAGATTTGAAATGAAAAAAATTAGAGTCCAGTTTGTTCCCGTGACAAGAATTACTTGCAGAGCTTCTAGAAGTGTATTCCACATGTGTCTGTGATGCATGCCAGAAACAGTAAATGAATGTCATTTATGGTGGCTCTGTTGTTATCTACAGTTACAGACACCAGAGGATAAAGCCGTGCTTTTGAAAGTTTGTGAAGGGCATAATTATTGTTAAAGTTCTGTTTTAGCTAGAAGGGGAAGGGTAAGAAACGGGTAGCCCATGAGGGATTTTAAGGGAGTGACTGGGATGTAAACACAAGCTTGAATTCAGAAAAAAAGCTCCAAGGGATTGCAGCATGTACAGCAGCTGTTGCCAGTACTGTGCTGCATGTATACAAACACACACTGATACACAAAACTAGATTTTCAAGGGAATATTGAAGTTTGGAACCACATTTTTTTACATTGTCTGACCCCAACTGTCAGCACCACACAGGTGAAACTCTGGCCCCACAGCGCCCAGACAGCACACACACCACTCCGTTGTATTTAAATGCAGCTAACAGATTAATGGATAGTGGGGCATTAGATTGTGATTATGCAGATCACACTCATTTTTAGCAAAGGTTAAGAAAAAGCTGCTAAGAAAATCCAGCTAAGTCCCAGTGAATGTCTGAAACCAGTGTTCACAGCAAATGTGGGTGGGCAGTCCCGAGCTGTTTATGTATGCTGGCCAAGAGACACCACCAGGAATGCCAGCTGCTGGAAACCAGATGAGGAGGGACAGCCAGCTCAGTAGTAAAGGCAGCGTTTCCCCTGAAGAAAGCATTACAAGAAAAAGCTACGGGTCACATTCACATCATACGTAACATTTCCAGACCTCTCCTGGCTGTTCGACAGACTGCTTTCAAAAAGTGTGACTTGTTCAAAATTGCAGCAATTAACAAAGTAACTATAATGCAGCTCAGTACAAAAGTAGAATAAATGGGGACTAGAGGGAAGTCTCCCATTATTTTAAAATGTGTTCATAAAATTTTAAGGTAGAAAGGCTGAAGGCGTTGTTTCTGGGGCTAACACATTTCACAGTGTTTCCAAGCTGTTAACTTTTTGTCATATACTCATTCGAAGAAAAAGAGGAGGGGCAGAAAATCTCGTTGAAACTGTGTATTTCTTCACAAAAAAAGCAAATAACAAAACTTTTCTCAGAATTCACATGAAACCAACTCCTACTGGATATCTTTGAAAATTTCTTCTCTGGCTAATTAGGCATGAAGAAAGGAAGTGAGCCAGCATTCTTTTGTTGATAGCATACCCATGCTGATGAGACTTAGCCACAGCCCCCCATCAAAGGCAACTCTCTGGAAAGAGGACTCACAGGAGGGGACAAAGAATAAGGGATGAGTAGGAATTTACTCTGTCACAGTACTGACACACTGATATTTAGGTTTCAACATTGAGAAAAAGTTAAACTTTCTAGAGAACAGAAGAGACAAAAGAAAATCCATCTCCAGGCCATTAGGACTGCAGTCATAATTTAATTTATTATCTGACAGGGGAATGAGGTTTGTTTCTTTTTGCTTTTCTTTTTGCTTTTCTTTTCTTTGCTGTGGGATGATGTAGAATGTTTAAGGAGTATTAGAGAATCAGAAAGGGAGATAGACTGGTAGGATCAAATGCTGGCCTCCCTGAGACAGGAGCAGCCACCAGAAACTGAGTGACTCACTCAGAGGACAAGGGAAGAATTACAGATATCATTTATCTGGACTTCCGTAAAGCCTTTGACATGGTTGCCCACAACATCCTTGTCTGTAAATCAGACAGATTTGATGGGTGGACTCTTAGATGGATGAGGACTTGGGTGGATAGTCACATCCAGAGGGTAGTGGTCAATAACTCAGAGTCCTCATGGACACCAGTGACAAGTGGTGTCCCACCAAGTTCAGTAGTGGGACCAGTGGCATTTATTGTCTTCATTAATGACATATACAAAGGAATTGAGTGCACCCTCAGCAAATTTGCAGGTGACACCAAGCTGAATGCTGCTGTTGACACACCTGAAGGATAGGATTGCATCCAGGGAGACTTGGAAAAGCTCGACAAGTGGGCCCATAGGAATCTTATGAGGTTTAACAAGACCAAGTGCAAGGTGCTGCACTTGGGCTGGGGCAACTCCTGGTACCAGCACAGGCTGGGGATGAACAGATCAAGAGCACCACTGTGAAAAATACTTGGGAGTGCTGGGGATGAGAGGCTGGACATGACCCAGCAATGAGCACATGCAGCCCAGACAGCCAAACGTGTCCTGGGGTGCATCCAAAGCAGCGTGGGCAGCAGGGTGAGGGAGGGGATTCTGCCCCTCTGCTCTGCTCCGGTGAGACCCCACCTGGAACCCTGCATCCAGCTCTGGGGTGCCCAGCACAGGAAGGACATGGACCTGTTGGGGTGAGTCCACAGAAGGGTCACCAAGATGATTAGAGGGATGGAGCACCTCTCCTGTGAGGAAAGACTGACAGAACTGCATTTGTTCAGGTTGGAAAATAGAAGGCTTTGGGGTGACCTAACAGCAGTCTTACAGTACCTAATGGGAGCCTACAAGAAAAAATGAAGAGTGACTATTTACAGGAGCATGCAGTGACAGGACAAGGGGCAATGGATGCAAACTGAGAGTAGATTTAGATTAAATATTAGGAAGAAATGCTTTTCCAAATAGTGCTCAGACACTGGAATAGGTTGCCCAGAGAAGTTGTGGGTGCCCCATCCCTGGGAGTGTTCAAAGCCAGGTTGGATGGAGCTCTGAGAAACCTGGTCTAGTGGGAGGTGTCTCTGTCCATACCAGTGGGGTTGGAACTAGATGATCTTTAAGGTCCTTCCAACCCAAGCCTTTCTATGATCCTAAGTTCAGCAAACTTTTAGAATGGCTGCAAATTGTCCAATCTGATGTCTTATAAGGAAATTTTACCTCATGACTGAAAAAGAAAAAAGGAACAAAGTAAACATTTTCAGCTGCCTTCAGAAGAACAGAATAACAGGAAGTTACAAAGGAGGTCTGACAATTAAACGGAGAAAGCCGTCTGTGGGTATTGGAAAAGGGGTTTTAGCCAAAGCCCTAGAGGGAGAAGGGCCCCTGCAGTTTGTCCTCTCTGGCATATTGACTTATAAATATCTGATTTACGATACACTAAACCCTCCCTTAGGTCAGTCTGTTTCTGAAGCATGGTAAACACAAAAGAATATACTGTAGATGTCCTTTCCATGAGAGAAGAGAAGAGAAGAGAAGAGAAGAGAAGAGAAGAGAAGAGAAGAGAAGAGAAGAAAGAGAAGAGAAGAGAAAGAAATAGTTCTCTGTTACACTGAAATGTCTCTTACAATATTTACTCTAATTAATTCAAAGGGGGAACATCATATATATGTATTTGTCTGTGTATACATATATATAAAAGAATGTATTTAAGGGAAGCAGAAAATGTGTTATTTAAGTAATGATGAAAAAGGCCAGACAGAATTTAATTCTCAGAGAGGATATCTTTTTTCATAGGTGATTAGTGACTAATGTTTATATTGGATCTATATCAGTACATATTTCAAGCTAACATCATATTAGTAGATTCTGTCTTCAGCTTAAAACTATTCCTCAGCTCCTCTCTCTTTGCCTTTAAAAGCAATCATTGGTAACAAAAAATTCTACTTGCAGAACCTGAGTTCCTGTGCTGAGTGAAATCCAGTGCAAGATATCTGGCTTGGCTAATGCATGACCAAAAAAATATTTTAGCTATGTTGATGCTGCAGTGGTAATTGCAGTAAAATGAAAGAGGGAAATGTTTCCTCAAAAAAGCAAATATGTATTTCCTGAAACACTTAATAGATTAGCAGATCTGTGAAATTAAGAAGATTTTTACTTCCTTAATTTCAGAAAACTGCCTAATTTCCATATTTCCACAGCCACATTTTGCTCATTTTAAAGAAACCTAATCACAAAAGCCAAATGATATTTAATAAGTTATAGGGAAACAGGACTCCACAATTCTGAACACAGAAAAGCTGATGTGGATTTCTATACCCAGACAAGAGTAGAATCATCCTGTATCACCAAAATGTCCGTCAATGGCTGCTTTTTAGAGAACTACTTTCTCAAAATAGACCTGCCTTATAAATGCTTTGGTTAGTCATCATAGACTAATGAGCTGCTTTTCAACAAAATAGGCAGTTTAAAATTATGAGGATTTTGTGTGGTGCAAAAAAAGGTGGTGAAAGAGGAAAGATGCTGTGAAGATGACCATAGCAGGGTGTTAATCACCTATTGTAATAGCAGTTGCACTCTCAGTGAAAGGCTGATGGAGACCACCAAGAGGAGAGAAAAAAAAAAGCTGCTTGATGAAAACTTAATGGAAATAACAGATATTGCATTTAATTTATAGGGATGAGAGAAAAGATTAATTGAAATACATATATTTACTACTTTAACTTTTGTAAACACCAGTAAAACATCACAATAGGGGTTTGAAAAAGCCTACACATATTTTCTTTTTACCTTTAAAAAGTGCAGAGTAATTTTAACATTTGTTTGTATTTTCTTTTGTTGAAAAAGGTTTTAAGAAGTGACAGACTTTAATCTTACATAATTCAGGAAGCAAGACATTCTTTGATAAGAAGCAGGTTTTCCCCTCTTAATATTCTTATTCTTTAAAAATGTAGCCAAAATTTAATTGTGGGAGAATCTACAATGACTCTGATAAAAATAAGAGGCTACGGGAAAAAAAAATTGCTCAATCATTCTTTTTCTTCAATCTTGAAAAGAAATACTTGGCTTATGAACACCAGGTAGGAAGACTAGCCCAAATCCAGCACATAGAAGGCATCTCTCTAGAAACTTCAAGGAACACTGAGTTCTGAAGAAATGTCACAAGCCTCCAGCAAAACTCTGGCCCTTGTTTCATCACAAAAACCCAACAGGAATAGTCTAATTAGTGGCAAATAGCAAGCCCCCTCATAGTCTCTTACACCACAGGGATAATTCATGCTCTGGAATCTGGAATCACTCCACAGCCACTAACTACGCATCTAACTAAAGATGCTGCAAGTGCATCTTGGCTAGAGATGCAGTTGTACAGGCAAAATACGCTGTTGAAACAAAGAGTGAAACATAAGATGAATGTCCTTATGCCAAAGGCTGACGAGGGCATAAGCTGAGCTGAGGGAAGACCATGGAGAGCTGAGTGGTGGCTGTTAGGATGAGAAACGTGGGAAGGGTGAAATTCGTCGAGTGGTCTTTAAGAAGGAGTTGCCCCTGTCGTGTGGAGGGTGATCCCCTGACTCAGACCTCTCTTGCAGCCACAGAAGTACTTAATTAACTTTTAAAGACTCAGAATTAATCTAGATTGCTCTTTCACTGCTCTTTGAAATCTGCTACAGTGGACTGTTGCCTGGTTTTCTTATCCTTAAATTCACAAGACCTTGATTCATTACAAGATGAGACTGCAGAATGATGTCCATCTGCTCCTTTCTTTCTGAAGTTAAGGTTTAAAAAAGTTTTCTAAAGTCTTCTCATGGAGACCCAGGGTCTTACAGCCCTCATGGAATGCTTGTCTATCTGCATCATACATCAGAATCTACTGCTATTGGATCTGATAAGTGTACATGGTGTTTGCATCAGTCTTTCTGTTCCAGAAAAATAACAAAATTTAACCACACTCCTGTCATAGTTCCAGGGCTTTGCTTATCTTCAATAATAATGTCCAAGACAAAGTAGATTTTTAACAGCATAAGACTCCCATGCTGGGTAAAAGATATTGATGTATTTAATATAAGGTTTACACAGGACGAGAGTATTAGAAGCATTTTGGTATTTGTTCTAAGCTCCACATTTTTCTAGTGTCCTTGATATTAGCAATGTTTATGCATGATTCTATATCGATTAAAAACAACACTACACATATCAGGGTGCCATTTTCTTTCCCCTCCTCTTTAGATCTCCTTCATAGAGACTTCCACAAATGAAAAGTTCGACGTGTTGTCAAATCACGTAAAATGCACAGCCATATATATAATTTCCTCTCTTCTGAGTAACTGTCTATAGCAGCACTTCTCTTTCACAGTTTTGCATGAGACAGTGTATTGTAACTATTTAGCCAAGTGTTAAAGTTCCTGCCAAGACGATGTTACAATCACACAGCATTTCCACATCTCTCTGCTGACATTGCTCCCACAAGGACAGTGTATGGACCAAACCTGTCCAACCCAAAAGATTCAGATGTTTAACAATGTGACCAGGAGTCAGACTTTAACCATTTGCCAAGCAATTAGATGAATCTATGTTACACACAGTGACACAAAGGTAATGTAGATTTATCCATAGTACTTCGATGGAATTCAAACCTCAAAAACACTAAGGTAGTCTACAATCAAAGTACTGATTCAGTTCTGAAAGAGTATTATTAAAGAGAAAGTCTTACAATCTCACAAGAAGCTGAAGGTGATTCCAAGAAAGAAGTTTGTTTAAAAATAGATATATCATAAAAGATGATAGGCAGATAATTATTCCAAAGGACTCCAAAACCTGAGTTTCAGATTAAGAACAAGCTTAATTTTCTATCTAATAATTACCTCACCCAAAGGTGATTTAATAGTTAAATATATATTGTGTACACGTCTTGTAAAAAGCGATAACCACATCTCATATATAGTGATACCACATATATGCGAGCATGTATGAATTGTTTTAAACCACAAGCCAATACTGCAAAACTCTCTTCTATCATACTTGAAGTTTGCCTATATGTTAGCATAATAAGATCCCAGAGTCTCAGTTTTAAAGTACAATGCAAGTTAAATGTTGGTTAAAAAGATGATATAATTAAATGAGATATAAATCTACAGTTACAAAAATCCAAACATTAATTCAGTGAAGAAAAGTGACAGCACTTTCTGGGATCAGAGATAGCTTTGAATGTACAGTAGTTCATTTGTTAATGAATGCAGAATAGCCAGGAAATAAGAGACTGCTTCGTTATGGCTGCCCCACAGTTACTCTAACCCTTATATTGCAAGAGCATGAAGAGAATAAAAACTTCTTAAGCTGGTTGTCCTTTACTCTGAGACAGGATAATCTTTGAGAAACATTTTACGGTGCATCTTTTGAAGAAAAGTGCATTAGTCTTTACTGAAAAAACATTCGGTTGACCTTGAAAATAAAGCATTCATGAGAAGTATGAGCAGAAGTTTTCATTATTCCTTAAGCCCTCCCTTCAGAGAGACAAAAAATTCCTCCCTCCATTGCAGCTCCACAATACCCAGTTGCCAAGCAACTGATCTTTTATGGTGGATCTCCAAGGCAACTGATGTAAACAAAATCATAAATCCCATTACCTAACTAATACTAAGGCTGTGCTATAAAAGGAGAAAGAGTCATGCCGAAGTTTAAAGACATAATATATAAGAATGACAATGAGATTAAAAAAAAAAAGCTGTTGCTGAAATTACAGTTAATACGGTTCTTCTTACCAAACTTTCTCATTTTGCATTTTTCTGAAAGCCATTCCAAATAAATTTTCTCCTAATTTAGTAAGTGCATTTTCAGCATAATTATGCTGCATAAGGAAACCACTACACTCACCAGGTAAACCTGCCCTCACCATTAAGACCAGCCTGTGCACAGAAGAATTGTGCTAACATTGTTATAGTGAATTGAAAAGCCTTTGGGTAGATAAAACAAAGCTGAAGTTGGCTGGTAAACTAGGGTGCCTAAGCAGGCATTCCACCATTCTTGCCTATGAGAAAGTCAAAATAGAAGTTACAACACAAAGTTTGTCTTTGCTCCCAGTGAGAAATTCAGGCTGGTCAGAACCAGGTCAGAATGCAACACAAGCTCATGGACTTTTCAGAAGGGTCTTGCACCTATGGCAGAAAGACCATGAAAAGGCAAAAATCTGTACTGTGCATGCAGCATTTTCCTTAACTCAGTGGTTGTAGGTCTAACACCCACTTGGATGCCCTTGTCAATAAGTCATTTTAGCAGAGTCCTTTAAAGATGGAAACAATGAAATTCTGCGTCTTTGAGTGGAAATAAGCTTCATTTGTATTTGTTTGTTCTACTTAGTCTCTCTTTATATCTTTCCCTGTATGTCACACACAGCAAATGTCTGGGGCTTTTCTCTTCTCGAATACCTCCTTCTGGATAGACTCTGTCTTTTAAATATCAGTTGGGCATGCGCACTCACAATCACCCCTAAGACAGCATCTAGTTAGATCACTATGCTTTTTGTTACGAGTCATGCATCTAAAAGGTGATCCACAGCTGGCATTTTTGTGACTGAATCTACTTTTAAATATGATCAGCTTGCAATACTTCTAAATACAAAGAAATCAACATACAAACAGATCTGTGTATTCTCTTTTAAATCTGACCATAACATTTTTTTCTTGAGCAGTGTGGGTTAGAGTTATGCTTCCAAGAAGGTAAGAAATTTTTGCATCCAAAATATATATCACGCTTTTCTTATCTGAATTTATAGAGCAGATGAACAGATCAATTTTAGAAACAAGTATGTAATTTGTTTTACATCTTTAACAATTTTTTTTTTAAGTATGCAAGAGTTAAAACTCTTGAGTGCAAACTAATAATAGTTGCAACAGTGTTAAAGTTTTGAGTATATACAAATTATTCTGAAGAACTGTCTATTCCTTATATGAACACCTCTAGTCTTTTAAAAACTAAATACATTAATTTTGCATGGATCCAGAAATAATAAAAGGAAAATTGTCTTTTATGGACATCTTCACCGGAAGAGTTTGTGGATTTCTTCTGCCTCTTATCGCCTCAAAGCAGTGTCTTTTAAAATGGATTACTGAATGGTGAAGCAAAGCCTGAAGACTCCATATGTTGAACCCCAGGCATGTACATTCTAAGTCAAACAATTTACTTTTCAGATATATGATACTGTATTATGGCATTCCATAGTTAAAATTGGACTAACAGGTACATTTCTTTTTGAAAAAAAATAAAAGTTGTGTACCTGTCATTTAACATTTCTTTTAGAAAGAAACATCCTTTTAGAAATGTTAAGTGAAATTCACAATAGTCCTTGTCAATGATAATTAAGTCCTTTAGCAACTCTCTAGCCTCTGAAAACTTGTTTTGATAGTAAGACAGACATACTAGAAATTCCCTGAAGTACCTCTCTAGGTCTGCCTGTATGAAGAATCTGAGTTTCTTTGTAGGAATATTGTGGGGTTTTTGTGGTCCCCCTTTCTTGGTTAAATTTACTCTCTAATTGCTTTACAAATACAGATCGAGTTAGAAAAGTGTCTGAACAGCAAATCGCTAGAATCATAGAAAAACAGAATCACAGAATCATAGAAGCAGAGAATGGTTTGGGTTGGAAGGGACCTTAAAAATCATCTAGTTCCAACCCTCCTGCCAAGGGCAGGGACAACTTCCACAAGACCAGGTTGCTCAGAGTCCCGTCCAGCCTGGCCTTGAACACCTCCAATGATGGGGAGTCCACAGCCTCCCTGGATAACCTGTTGCAGTGCCTCACTACCCTAACAGTAAGGAATTTCTTCCTAATATAAATCTAAAACTGCTGTTTTTCAGCCTAAGGCCTTTCCTCTTTGCCATATCACTACATGCTGTTGTGAAAAATCCCTCTCTAGCCTCCTTTTAGGACCCTTTTAGGTTTTGGAAGGCTGCCTGCCACAAGGTCTTCCTGGAGCCTTCTCTTCTGCAGGTTGAGTAACCCCAGCTGCTGCAACCTGTCTTCACTGTCCTGGTGGAGAGCAGCGACGAGTGGTGTCCTCAGGGGTCAGTATTGGGGCTGGCACTGTCCCACATCTTTGTTGGTGACACAGACAGTGGGATCGAGTGCACTCTCAGCAAGTTTGCTGATGACACCAAGCTGAGTGGTGCAGTCAACACCCTCAAGGGAGAGGATGCCGTCCAGAGGGGTCTTGACAGGCTTGAGAGGTGGGCTCGTGCAAACCTCATGAGGTTCAGTAAGGCCAAGTGCAGGGTTCTGCACTTGTATTAAGGCAATCCTAAGCCCAGGCTGGGCAGAGAATGGATGAAGAGCGGTCCTGGTGCTGTTTGTGGAGAAAAAGCTCAATATAATTTGACCATGTGCACTCCCAGCCCCGAAAGCCAATTGTATCCTGGGCTGCATCCAGAGCAGCGTGGTCAGCAGCGTGAGGGAGGGGATTCTGCCCCTCTGCTGTGCTCTGGTGAGACCCAGCCTGAAATGCTGTGTCCAACTCAGGGGCCCCCAACACAAGAATGACAAGAATCTGTTGAAACAAGTTCAGAGGAGGCCACTAAGTCATCAGAGGGCTGGAGCACCTCTCCCGTGAAGACAGGCTGAGAGAGTTGTGGTTGTTTAGCCTGGAGAAGAGCAGGTTCCATGGAGACCTTACAGCAGCCTTCCAGTTGACTGCAACTCTTTGAATATAACCGTCCAGCAAATTCCTAATCGACCAAGTGGTCCACCCAACAATTCCACATTTTTCCCATTTAGAGTAAAGGATGAAATGTGGGACAGTACTTAGCTCAAGGATGGGTAGATGATATCTGTTGCCCTTCTTTCTTCCATCATTGATGTAATCCTGTCAACAGAAGGCCACCAAATTTGTCAGGACATATTGGCTGCCACCTCCTTATTTTTCATGTGTTCTTATTGCTTTTTTAAAATGGGGACTACATTTCCCCTTTTAAAGTCAGCGGGAACTTCATCAAACTGCCATGGCTCTTCAACTGTATGGACAGTAGTTTAGCTACTTCCTTGGCCAGTTCATTCAGGACCCTCAGATGCATCTTATCAGGTCCCATGGACTTGTGCACCTCCAGGTTCCTCAGATGTTCTTGAGCCTGATCTTCTCCTGCATAGTGCAGTTCTCCACTTTCCCAATCCCTGCTCTCCACTTCTGCATCTCAGCTGGTTTGGCTGGAGCACTTGCTGGTGAAAATTCAGTCAAAAAAGTCATTGAGTACCTCAGCCTTCTCCATATCCTGGGTAACCAGGTTTCCTGCATCCTTCCTGAGAGGACTCACATTTTCCCTAGCCTGTCTTTTATTGCTCATATAGTTAAAGAAGCGTTTTTTGTTATCCTTGATTTCCTTGGCCAGATTTACATCTGTCAGTGGTTTAGCTTTCCTAACCGTCTCCCTGGCTGTTCAGACAGTTTCTTTGTATTGCTGCCAGGCTACCTTGCCTTGTTTTCATCCTCAGTAATCTACCTGTTTGTGTCTATATTTGTCCAGGTTCTCCTTGTTCATCCATGAAGACCTCCAGGCCTTCTTCTTGATTCTCTCTTTGTAGGAATGCATTGCTCTTGAACTTGGAAGAGATAATACTCCAGTATCATCCAGCTCTCTTGGGCCCCTCTTCCCTTCAGGACTCTGTCCCATGGCACTCTACCAAGGAGATCCTTCGAGAGGCCAAAGTCATCTCTCCTGAAGTCCAGCATATTCATCTTGTTTCTCTCCCTTCTCCTTGCCCCGAGAATATCGAACTCCGTGGTTTCATGGTCACTGCAGCCCAGCCTGCCCTTGGGCTTCACATTCCCCTCCAGGCCCTCCTTGTTGGTGAGAATAAGGTCCAGCTTAGTGCCTCTCCTCCTTGGCTCCTCTATCACCTGGAGAAGGAAATTGCCATCAATGCATTCCAGGAACCTCCTGGGTTGCTTATCCTCCGCTGTGTTCTCCCTCCAACAGGTGTTGGGGTGGTTGAAATCCCTCATGAGGATCAGGGCTTGTGAATGTGAAGCTATTCCTATCCATCCGCAGAGGACCCCAACAGCTCTGTCTCCCTCACAGTAAAATCCCCTGTCCCTGCCCTCCCTTCACTCCTAAGCCGTAAGCTCTCAGTCAGCTCGTCATCCTTCCCCGGGTGGAGCTCCATGCACTCCAGATGGTGCTCCATGCACTCTAGATAGTATCTTCTCAATCCACCTGGCTTTCTAACCACAGCTGTGATGGATGAAGATTCTTCTGGCATTATATGCAGAATCTTCCACCTTCATTAATCAGTAAGAAATTATAATAAATAGTGTTGGGTTGTATAGAGGAAGTAGCCAAATACTTACGTTTCTGCTTGCCTTCATATTGTTTGAATGAGAATAATAATAAAGAAACATAGCACCAATTGGCAGTTGCCTACATCATAAAACCACCACAGAACTTGGCAAAATTGAACAGTTTCTGTTCCTGTGTGACCCAGGTCTGGAAATACGTTAATGCTGTAGATAACATATTTCTTAGTAGACTGGGAGCAAAAAATGGCTATCCTTTTGCAGATTGGCCAGAACAAAAGCATTACACCTTTAAGTAAGTGTGGCATTCTCCCAGTATTTTGGAAGCCAATGAATAGTTAGGAGTCTCGGTTTTAAATTAGGGTTAGTATTGAGCTCTACATCAGCTTCTAGTTTAACTCGAATATCTAGGAATTAAGTACCCGCTGCAGTACCTGTGTTGATGCACATGAATTAATAGAAGAGTAGAACAGAACCTGGAAGATATAATCTAAACAATGGCAAGTGGGGCATTCAGAAACATATGCACAAGGCAGAGAGCCTCAGCATCAAAAACTCAGAGGGCCTTACTGTTTTCAAAATTATTAATTACTGTTCTTTGTAAAAAGGAGAAGTTTGGTTTTTTGGTTGACTCAGATTGCAGTCAGGAATATCTTGATTTCTTCATATTCAGGACTTTATTCCATATTCCTCCTCATTTAACTGGGAGAAATGTATTGACTTCATATGAAGGATGCTTGAAGGAGGCTGTCACCTTTCCTGCTGCTATTATCCACTCCACCAAGAGAGATCACTAGATATCCTACGAATAGATGAGAAAATAACATAGTGGCTGATCTTCCTGCCTTGCTGTGAAGTCAAACCATGCCCTGGTAGCCATGTCCCAAGGCCTCTTTTCTTCCCATTGGTAAAATGGTACCCAAATAGCAACATAAT
This sequence comes from Cnemophilus loriae, assembly GCA_013397755.1. Lineage (NCBI taxonomy): Eukaryota > Metazoa > Chordata > Aves > Passeriformes > Corvidae > Cnemophilus > Cnemophilus loriae. The sequence continues at coordinate 7,642 of VZTF01006977.1, read as the reverse complement.
GAAGAAGCACCCATGCTTACTGGGGACATTCACTGAAATTGGCACATGGCTAATTCTTCTGGTGGATATAACTTTTCAAAACGCAAACTAAAAAAGGAAACATTTCATCCCTCCAGCCCCACTGCAAAAGGCTGAGAGGGACAGGTTAGGCTGTCTTTCTGCAGAGTTGAATGGCTCAAGCCTTGTATGACTCCTGTGTGCTCAAGTGCAGACCTCATAGACAGGCTTGTGTATATTGAAGATTCAGACGGTTATACAATTTGACATACGCACCTCAAACCTGGCTGTATCACTGCAAATGCATATGAAAACCCTAAATAAATAGCTAGTCTTTCAGGGAAACCCCAGGTTCATCCCTGAAAACACTCAGCATGTCCAAGTATTTCCTTACAACTACCCTGCTCATCTGAAAATCCCACATGACCAAATAGAGAGCAGATGAGCAAAAAAGATTTTTAGCAATCTGTAATAAAGATTAGCCACTAAATTAATTCATACCCTTTAGACATGGTTGTTGTACTCACTCAAATTTTGTTTAAAATTGTTGTCAAAGTGATTTTAAAAACAGGAATTATTTTTGTCCTTTTTGTCAATTCAGTCATATCAGAAATAAATTTCATAAACATTGTTTATAGACAGATTTAAATTATAACAGTAAGACCTCTGTCAGCTCAATTTCCAAGTGCAACCAGATTAACACCTACATGTGATCATCTGGCTTCCTGGATTTCAAGGAGTTGAACCGTATTCTTATTCTCATGGTAAATCAGCTCTGCTGCAGCTGCAGAGCTTCTGCCTGGGAATGTAACTATAGTCCGTAACAGAAATACCGTATTAATAACAGTCAACTTTACACACGATCTTCACAAAGTTTGGAAAGCTCACAGTTTGTAATTCAGTATAGAGATTGTATATCTGTAAGGCATCACAAAATACTGTTTAGAATATCTCTTTAGAATTAATTGTGCCTCTCCAGTGCTGTAGAATAGACGGCTTATTTTAATTTGTTGTTGTATAACATCAACCGTACCTCTAGAAAGTTTCCCCCTAGTGTCTTCTAAGTACTTTTTAAATTCTCTGAAGTCTTTCTAAGAATAGTTCCCTCTTTTAACACGGACATTAGCTGGAAGTGGATGGAAATCCTTACGCCCTGTTATTGATCACACAGAACATATGCTATTTTACATTCAAATTGCAGTATCTATTCTGACCATTCCAGAGAGCAAACACTCCCTTCATAAATACTAGATCCCATCTTTTATGTCTCAGAGATGGACAGAAGAGGGAGTGCCATCATCTTTTTGTTTCTAAGGGTTTTTTGCCTAATCTTGACAAGTCCTTTAAGCAATAAGGTAAATGGGCTTTTGACCACTCTTTCCTATAAAGCTCAAGAAAAACAGAAACTAAGGTGAAAGGAACAGGCAAAATTCACAGGCCAATGTTTAATTCCAGAAATGAACCAAATATCTCTGAAATTCACAGCATACAGCTAAGCTCTCAAATACCACTGCATCTGATTTGAGAAGAACATGGAGGGTATATCACAGCCTAAAGATGATCATCACAGAGCAAGCACGAATCTCCAGAGAAATATATCACATCTACCACCCAAATAAAACATGCAGACACACAATAAATCCAAGTCGTTCCCAGGTCAAGTAGGGTGAAAATATGATCTGTTTCTTTCAGCACTTCAAGTGATTTGATGGAAAGGAGGTGGGCTATTCAACCAAGATGAGTAACAGCGAATACTGGTAACAACCACACAAAATTAAGAGAACATTTTTCATTATCAAAATTCCACTCCAGTCACTCAAAGGAGGTGTTCCCAGTTTTTCTGGAAAATGGCACCTGTTCAGTAGAGGTACTGATTTTGTGGCACTTTATAACATTCCTGTTTCTCTACTGTACAAGCATTAGCACATTTTTTCCCTCTATTCCAACGTATCTCTCTGCTGTCTCATTTTCTGCCTGTGTTTGGCTCAAGCATCTCTTGCTCAGTGTTGTTGACAGCCTTTCTTGCTCAGGTATTATAATTTAGCAGCATTACCACAGTTAAGAAAAAGCAATTACACTAACTTTTATTTAGGATAGACTTTCCTGCTTCTTCTCAAACTTGCTGGTGGAGTACTGGTACATGAGGCTTTGTCTATGTTTTCCACCTGTAGCAGCTCATCTAGCAAGATAAGACCTTTTCCTATAGTCTTCCACGAAGAAAGTATCTCTCTATGTTAAGAATAAACAGAGTATATTGACTAGACTCATCTTAAGCACATACAGCTATTATCAACATTTTAAAATCTTTTTAAGAGAGAAGACCTAAATAACTGACTAATTCAGTAAATTACACCTCTGTATTTGCTTTCAGACACTTTTAAGGGCAAGAATCTTTGCTTCTCTATCCCTCCTGCACAACTGCATAGTTCCTTGGCGGTGTGAGCAATGTTGGGGTGTGGCAGAGTACCAGCTGAGTGTGAGGCTAAGAGCTTAGCAGGATTTAAGAAAGGATTATACATTTTTCTGGATAATCAGACCATCCAAAGTTATTTTGAACAATGTAAAAATTAAAGGAATAAATCTTAATTCTTAATTTCTGACAGCAACCACTATCTAGTTACGACACATGTAAAGATTTTTACCACTAAGTAGGTCACAGCAGAGTTGTGTTGCTAGCCTGCTGTTGCAGTAATAAAATTCCTATATTCCTTGATTGCTGCGCAATCAGGCCTGCTTTAGTTGCACCAGTGCCAGACTACAATTTACCACCTAAAAAAAAATGGATACAATTCTATCCTGAAGTATTGTTATGCTTTAGAACTACTAAACGAGTAAGGTTTTCGGCAGAAAAAGTGGCAAAAATGAATGTGGCAATTATACTGAAAATATAACAATATTTGCAATTTTTAAAAAGGAAAATGAGTCCTTCCGACATTTTTTTGGTTCTAAATTCCAAAAGCCTCCTGTTCTCTTCTATAAACTGGCAGATTAGAAATAAGATAAAAAATAAAACAAGAAACAGAGTTAAGAGAAATTCAGCGTGGAAAAGAATTATACTGTTTCTCAGAGTTATAAATAACAAGAAATATTTGGGGTTTTTTTGCAAAGATATTTGAACTTCAAAGATGTTCTGTGATTTCTGACTGTTGAAACAAAATTAGATTAAAAAATCTTTTTTATTTTTCTGTATTCCCTCTCTAAAGAAGAGGGAAACCGGAACAAATGAAAACACAAGTCTCAGACACCTCCAGGAAATGCTTGCGTAAGAGTTATTTATCTTTTAACTAACATTTGTTAACCATGGATTAGTGGAACAGCCTCTTGTAATTATGGTTACTGTTCCATTTGTGGCTATCTTCATGAGGCCAGTGAATCTTTAAATTACAGGCTGACCACCCGGGAGCACAAGTATTGAATCAGCCACATCTCCATAGGCACCACATTTGGATGATTATCCCAAAAGATGACATGCTAACACACACATACACAACAAAGAAGGTTTATGCTCACAGCTTCAGAGTCACTTTCAGTCGCTGTAGTGGCTTTGACTTCAATAAAACCAGGGTGGCCCCTGACATAATGTGTTCCAATTTAGTATGGGGGAAATCGCTGTTGAAGACAGTCTTTGTTAAACACCGGTCATTCTGACAGCTATCACAGCATCCTTCGGCTGTAACTCAGACACTGAGCCGCTGTAGGAGTTAGGAAAACTGGACCAAAAAAAAGAGGTTTGTTTGGCTTGAAGGTTTGCTGTATACATTTGGTTTGCTGTATACATTTGAAAGAGACTTACATGTATGTTTCATGTATACGTATGTAGATGTACACGCACACATATACACAAACATATATACAAATGTATCAGCTGGGAAGAGAAACTGAAATATTTTTTGATCCTAGGAGTCTGTATAGTGAAATAAATTCTAATGTGTGTTTGTTGTTTTCTTTACTAATGCCTCAGGTCTTACCATTCAAATCACTACTTCCAAGATAAAATACTTCATGATCTTTATTGCATGGAAATTCATCTTTCAGCCTTAATCTGTAGTCCCTTAGGATCAGATCACAGATCTAGTTCTCAGAAACCTGAGTCCAAAGAAATCCAGTCAGCTGGCAAAGAAGGTTGAGAGACTGTGCTGAACCAGCTTTCCTTTCTCTCATATCTCCATGGAGTCGTGCTGGCATCAGAGATGCACTCAGATGTTGTCTGAAGGACTTATAAAGGAAGTTGTCCCATCTTGAATTGAAATTTTCGATGGCCAGTTGATAAATACACACAAATTCTTGACTAAAGGCCTTTCTGCAAGCCTTACAGCAGATCTGGAGACCTTGCTGTTGCGCAGTACATAATTATAGGCAGATAAGCAATGTCATTCAAAACCAGCTCTCTACTTCCAGAAAATTTGCTCTCATATATCCATTGTCCATTAAATAATTACTTTTGAATAAAATGTCAGAAGGAGACCCAGAATTCTTCAAAAATCCCACCCTATCTAAATAGAGGCAAGGAATCTGGCTTTTACTTAGTTTTTCAGTCCTTGTATACTGTATAAATGATATGTGTGTAATATATACACACTTATAGATGTATTTTGATGGCATCTAGGAACTTGAAGAGGATTTGGCTCCCCCTTGTACAGGTTTAATAAGGTGGTTCTTTCCCCAGAAGCCTTACAACATAATCTTAATGCTGTGCCGATGGATGCTGCACCATCTGTGCCAAGTCAGTTACCAAACAACTGTCAAATTACATACAAGCAACGCATATCCGAACCAAAAATGTTTCAGTGTGGAGAGTTCCAGGTAGAAAGTGTAAACTTCTGTTATTTTGCAACTACAGTGTGTATTCTGAATTGTTTATGGAATGAGTAAAATTCACCTGCTGAACTTTAAACATAGTCGTCTGTACTGTGAGGGAGGATTTGGCCCTTCGTTCATATAGCGTTTCTTCTATTGAAGGGGGCAGAAAGGAGAGTCTTTTTGGTTTACCGTGCAGAAATTGTCACAGGAACTTGAAATGTAGAGTGACTGTACATAGTGTAGAGTAGGTCATCCACAGAGTATAGGGTAAACCTTGCCCAGAGCATGCCTCCTGTTTGCCTCCTGACTCTGCATCAGCTCGGGATCCGAGTGCATTGATACCACACAGAACTTGCTCACTGGCTTTCTTCGGGTTGAAAACCTAGACCAGAAACCACCCTAGTTCACCTCAGTGGTTCTTCTGGTTTGACAGAGCAGGGGCTGAGGAGCACTAGGGGATCACCCCTGCCGTGCCACAGGGATGTGGCCCGAGGCCGTAGAAGGTACCCCAGAGTCCTGGTTTTCAGCAGTACCCCTGAGGGGGCAAAGACTGGAGCCGTGTGGGCACGTCTGGGTTGTTAACCTACACCTCTTCACATCACTGCCGGGGGGCAGACGCACAGGATTCTCACTTCCAGGGAGAAGGCGGCATGGCTTGAGACAAGGAAAAAAGAGTGGTGGCTGGAGGGCCTGTCCACCATTTTTTTCATTGTCCTGGGCTTTGGTGAGCATTTTCCATGTAATTTACCCTCTCTTTGAACACTTTTATTATTAGTACTGTTGCTGTTACTGTTCACTTTCTCTTCTCATTGCTGCTTACAGAAAATCGTTCTTATTTCAGTAAGTAATATCTGCCTTTTTTCTCACTCACTAAAGGCCACGAGGGGAGTGCTCATTGTTTTCTTTTTAGTGGTAGTATCAAATTTGGGAATACCATCCGTAAAACAGGACAGCCTTAATTGGAGCCCAGTGTGGATCACAAAAGTTTAAGGTAACAACAGATCTGCCCAGAGCAGGTTGGAAACAATTTTGATCTAAGGATTTGCTGTATTACGTGCGGAGCCACTGATCACAATGTTGCTTGTCTGTTCATATGGATGTGGAACATAACCCAGTATATGTTCCCACTTGTGCTTCTCACAGTGCTCATTTTCACATTTTCTTTTTCCAGGATTGCTTTGCTGCTATGCAAACTGTGTGATATTAATTTGTGACATGATACATCGAGGGTAATTATGGTATGTGGGATTTGTATTCTTTTGTAATTTGGGATGTGTAGTCCATGTAGTCCTGCCCCGGCCTTGGGTAAAAACCTCTGGAAATTCATTTATAATTGTGCCTAGTCTGTGGGGAGACAGGGGAGGATAATTTTCCCCAGCCTTTAACCCCCTTTTCCTCCTTCAGGCCCGTTACAAGAGCTTTTGAGAATTTTGAATTCTCCTTGGATGTTAAGGAAAATATGTTCTTGTTGCTAGGTCTGCATGGTCTCCTCGGTGTGATTCACACCATGTTCAGAGTGACAAATGATGTTTCTAGGGAGGTCATTCATAGATACGCCCTGAGGGTGGATAGTCATGAGTGGCAGGGAATGTGGGAGAAAATGGGCCAGGTTTTGGGGAAATTTTCTGCTCTGGTGGTTTGGAAGCTCACTTTCGAGTAGCTACAGTACCCTGCTAAACTGACAGAATATTTTCATGGATAATGCTGTGGCAACTCCAGACGGGAGCAACTTACTGCACTGTGTTGAGCCGTGGCTACTACTTATTGGGCACTGCTCATCACTAGACAGGACCCTCAGGGGTAGGAGAGGAAAGCAGACTACTCTGCCACTCAATGCGGCAGGCACTGTGGCCACAAACTGCAGCTGAACCAGAGGAACAACTCATGCCGGTAGTGTTCACGCCTATACAGAAGAAATCCAAGAGCAAATCAGTTTGCTTAGCGAGGAATGAAGAGGAAGCAGGGCCCTCAGAACAGGAGGAAGAGACAGGGCCAGAGATAATCACCCGATTTCTGTCTCTGGGTGAGCTGAGAGATATGTGAATAGATTTCAGCGTCAGTTGGGTAAGATCCCAGTGACCTGTCTGCTCTGACGCTGGGATTTCTTACCTTTTGGGATGGCTGCTGTGGAAACAGAAGAAATTAGGCAACTGAATGCCTTGTCTGGTCTCTCAGAGGATCCTTCTGCTGTGGAGCTGCTGAGAGTTGAAGGACAGCAGGCACTGATCACCACCACATCACTGCACTGTCAGCAAAACTGCGCCAACTGGGACTCTGTGGTCCCCACCCATGAGATGATTTGTGAGCTGGGGACCCAGGGAGTGGTCAGCAAGACTTGTTCACCCTTTAACAGTCCTATATGGCCAGTGTGTAAGCCCAGTGGAGAATGGAAACTGACAGTGGACTGTCATGGCCTGAATGAATTCATGCCACCTCTGTGATGCCTTTTCCTTTGTCTTAAAATCAAGAGCCAGACACGGTTAGGGAATAAAGGGATTTTACCTCAGTATTTAATAAAGATCCTTATGGTGCAACATTTCGCCAAGGTGGAATGCGCTGAAATGCACACCCACGATAGATCGCTTGTACAATTTTATAGACCTTACAAATTAGCATATCTAACAAAGATGCCCCAATGAGATGCNTGTACAATTTTATAGACCTTACAAATTAGCATATCTAACAAAGATGCCCCAATGAGATGCTTGAATGAATAGTGTGATGTCCCCCCATCCCGAGGTATTCCCCTCTGGATGGGCCTAATCTCATCTACAGGATGTGTTCTAGGAGGGACCTTAGTTCCCCAAGACAGTGTAAGGCTCTCCGGCCTCCAGCTGCGAGGCCT
>VZTF01006976.1:0-22442 GCA_013397755.1 Cnemophilus loriae | reverse complement strand
AACCTGTCAACCCATGACAGTCTGCCTGGTGAGCAAGGTACCGGATTTTTATGTATCTAGTTCCATAAGCAGTTTAGAGCTTTCTTACATTTATTGTAAACATGTGCTTAGATGTTCCATGTTACACAGGAGAAAATAACTTAGACATAAAAAAGGAAAAATACAAGAAAAATAGGATAAAAAAGTTTTGACTATGTAGGTTCACATGATAAAAATAACCACCCCAAATAATGCTTTCATGATTTCTTTTTCTTTCAAAGAGGTGGAGAAAAGGTGCTCATATCAAACCAACCCATTATTCTGCTTCTCTGAGATCTGTTGAACAAAATTTCCCCTTTGATTTTGCCCCCTGCATGCAAACCAGCAAATGTGCAGAATGCTCTGGAGCAAAAGGGCTACAACATGAACCAGCAGCTTCTGAACAAAAAACAAACCCTCTGGGGATGTCCCTGGGACAGACAGCAAGTGCAACCACATTTGGACTAGCTTCCACACAGCTAGCAGGGTGTAGCAGTGAGGCTGAGCAGTAGGGACTTTGGTGCAGGATGCTCATGCTAGATACTACTTGAGTTGCTCACCTACACATTATTGTTATGTCTCTTCTCACTAAGTGAAAGTAGAAGAGACAGCTGGGCCTTTCACTGCTTTTTAATTAATATTTCTGGTTCCTGAGTGTAAGAGACGGTCCGAGAATCCCTCATCTGTCTCACGATCATCAGCGGGGATAGAGACTGAAAGACCCTAAAACTCCTAAGGGGAACAGGCACAGGAATCCTGGCTAGGCTGAAAGGAGGGGAATGCTTGGCTTGTTAAGAATTTGCAGGCGTGTACGTTGGACAGGTTGTTACCGTGCTGTTCCTTGCTGCCCAGGCGGGAGGGAAAGGCACTGGAACGAGCTGACCCAGCACCGTTATCGCTTCCCCACCTTTCGGACACTGGAGCGTGCCTAGACGTGCCTAGACCCTGCATTGTTATTGCTTCACCACCTTTTGGCTAATTGCCCCCCGCTTTTGGCTAGTTGCCCCCCGCTTCTGAAAAGACTATAAAAGGACTTTCTGAAGAGACCCCCTTTGAGATCTCCCCACGGAAGACGACGGACCACGAGGATCCCGACTCGCCATTGGTAGCTATTAACCCCCTCCTCTTTCTCTCTATCCTTTGTTTCCTTATATCTTTCCCTTTCTCTATCGCATAATTGTGTTGTGGGCACTCAATAAAAGTGCAAGCATAAAACTTTCCCCGTTTGTGTTTCTTTTGCACTCTGAGATCAGGATTACGAACCATCACGACTCCCGCTCGTGTTAGCGGATCGTGACACTAAGAAACACTGATAGAATTATAAAAAAAAAGAACCATATATTCAGATGCAGAGAAAGTAGATTTAATTTTCACATTTCTATCCACAGTTAAAGGCTATGAAATCTTGCTGGAAAGTACAAGATCATTTTGCTTCCCATTTACTTTGTTTTATTTAGAGAAAATTCCTGTCATCATTTGACAAAATACAATTCAGACTCAGAGAATTTCAAAGGTCTTGTTCCCTCTCTGAAAAAATTAAGCTTGCAAATATCTGCATGACCATGTTTAATTTTACCCAAAAGTGGGAAATCCATACATGTCAGTATAGGTCTTCCTCTTCCCTTAGCATCTAGATTCATGCATTGTTTGTGAAGGTCCATGTAAGGATATATTTTTGACAAGTCTACATTTTTCCCAATAAATCTAAAATATCTTTGCTGGTTACTACTCCCTCCATGCCTGCATTTGAAAATGACAGAAACTGCCAGATGTATTGTTGCAGCTGAGCTTTGCTTGTGCAAGACCAGGCAATGAGTACGAAAGTGGGTATACATTACACTTGTGTTTCTTTGGTCCTAGGATGAGCTGCCAACAGTGCAAAGGCAGTACTGGCAGCTACAAGTCCCTGAAAGGTTGTGGCAGGCAAGCTGCAAAGCCCCATATGGTGGGAGAATCCATACTATCTAGAGGTATTGAAGGTCTTTTAATATAAACACTTGCACCTGCTTTCTGGCTATGTTGCATGGCCTGAACAGTGGCGATGAGTTGAACTGACTCCAGGATCTAACACAAAACTCTGTTTATCATTCCCAAACATTTAACATAATGGGGAAAATTATTCCCACTTTTCTGAAGTAAGTGGAGTATAACAAGGAACTAATGCTACTAAGCAAAAATAGAGAATTTTTAAAAACATGCTATTATTCCATGATAAGCTCTTTGCTTAGCACCATTCAGAGGTAGTGCACATATGCAGCATTATTTAGAAAATGTAAGCAAGATAATATAAACATTGCTTTGTAGAGTCAGGTTCATTCCCTGAAAAAAGATCAATGTACAGCTGTGCACTTAAATGGCATGTCCAGTTACTGACACTGAACTACATGCATTTGGATGGAGTTTCTTGATGATTGGTTGGGGTTTTTTTAATTGTCTTTCAACATTCAAACCTAATCTCTAATCAGACTTATTTTTGGCCTCAAGATCCAAGATTTCTGTAATCAACTAAATTAAGTGGTTTGATCAACATTCACAGTTCTGCAGAGTTAAGGTCTGCAGCAGTTTTCCATTCCTTTTTCCATGCAGTATTTCTGAAAAAGGCTTTGATTTTGGCTTTGAAATGAACCTCCTAATGAATGCAATGTTCAGAGAGCATTGTTCAGTAGCCAATTCAGTACAGAATATAAAAGACGATAAAACAAATTGAGGTTTACCCCCTTACTGAAGATAAATATGAAGTTAGTCCTTAACCAGTAGAAAAATGAGCAGAAATCAGAAACCTTTCACAACTGACAACTGAAAAGACACATCCCAAAATATTGATCTTTAATTGACACATTGTTACAGGGTTTTCTTTAAAGGGATTATCCTGGGGATGCTACCAATAGCATTAAATGATACTTATGTTGCATCTGGTTTAGCCCTTTATATATTTATTATACCTGAAAAATTATTTTCTAAGAGATCTTATAACAGCATTTCTACATTATCAGTCCATTTTGTTCTCCTCTTTCCTGGATATATTAGGCAGGAAAAGGAATTCCCGGTTTGTAAGAAAAACATTAATTAACATGTTTTACTTACTCCACATAGAAAAATACAATTTCTGGATCTTTGAGGCATATGGATTATGAATAAGTCACAATAAAGAGTAAAAGTACATTCTCCAGAGAACAGCAAGGTAAAAAGTGTATTTTTTATTTTTCTTATGGATTTTTTTTGTATTTCTGTTAGTTTTTTAGTAATTATTTTATTTTTACATGACTGTAGTTGCCATTTAACAAGTTACACATGATATGACTGCTCTTCCCTCCTGTGCAAGTTCACAGTCATGTTTTCAGGCTATAGCACTCAACACTGTTTTCTGGTATACATATTCCCATAGTTTCAGCAAAAGTAGATAAAATGCACAATACCCATCTCTGGGAAATGTTTCAAACAGGCAAACTTTTATCTTAAACCAGAAGTGGAGAGGATACAGTAGGTATAGCGACCTAAGTATGAACCTTGGGTTGCAATTTCTAGGTACTCATCTACTGTAAATAAACATTAAAAATATTCTTACCAATAGGATTTTATTTATATGTGCACGTATGTCCACCTCATCCCATATTTATGTTTGGCAACTATTTGGGAATTCAAAGGTGCAGCCCTCAGTAACCGTATTATTTTAAAAAAGAAAAGGAAGCATATCTTTTGAGAAAAGAAATTCTCAAATATCAATTTCCAATTTTAAATTTAATTTCATTAGGAAAGTATTAAAAATGTGCACATTTAAAATTTTCCATGTTCTGTATATACGTACGTGTGTATGTATACATAGAAATACTAATGCACCACACATATTCACAAAATTTAAGTGAAATATTTCTGTCCAGTATTTTCCCCCATGTAAATGACAACATATATTTAAAAATTGAAATAATAATACCATTAAAAATAATATTACATTTATTCTGTCATCAACTTTCTGTGGTTTTATTCATTCTTCATCCTTATTATGTCCATTGAGAATTAACAGGACAGATTCTCCTTGTACGTCCACAGCTGTTATGTCAACTGAATGTTGCTGACCACTTCAAGGACACATTTGTTTTACAGTAGCGCAAGTGATAGGAGAATCAGGCCCAAACATCCCCATGTAAATTAAAAACTGGTTGTATCTGCTCATTTGGACTACCATCTAAAATCCATCAAATGAAAAACATGTAGCTCACCACAAAGTTTTCAACAATGAACCAAGCTCCCCCACCCCTTTAATAAATAAAGTAGTTGAGAAAATACCCTAAAAATATGGAGAAAGCTTAAACATTGTGCACATTACATACAGTATAATACATCATGGTTTAGCATTTGCCTTAAACCATTTTCCTGACTAGTCAGAGGACACTTGATAAATTACTGGTAAAGAAAAAAAACCCACTCTTTTAGAAATAAAGCATGTGTTTCTGCTATAAAGGAGAACTTATGTGCATTATACGGTATATACACACAGTACATACATAAAAACAAATGTATCTTTTCTAGTTTTAAATAGCAATCTCTAAGTGGAGAAAATTGTGTTGTACAAATTTAATAAGCAACTAGATTTCATGTTTAACTTTCAAATTAATTTAGAGAGCAAACAAAGGTCAGTGCATCTTTCAACTTTGAAGCCTGACAGTCATTCATACATTTAAAAAAAAAACCCTCTTCAACATTACAAGCAATTTATGTCAAGAAAGTACTTTGATGTAAGGAACATGACACCTGGCTTACCTTTCAAAGTGGTTTTTATTTTAAAGAAATCTATTATATAAAGAAATGCATGTTTGTCAAAACTCTGTTCAAATTACATCAAAACAACTTTAAAACCTGCTCACTGAGGAGAATTGATTTCCTGCTTTTAAACATTTACGTAACAGTTCAGAATATTCACTGGTGTAGTTTCGATAAAGATGTGATATAAAGGCCCATAAGAGTTAACGCGTCTCCATTTCAATTTGTTATGACAACAGAAATTCTAGAAACAGTTTTCTTGCCTGGATAAGTTCAGTGTATGAGTAATCCCTTGCAATAGATCTGTGCCCCTAATGCAATCTGTAATAAACAATGCTCCCCATAAGTTATTATTCACAAAACCTGAAATTCATGTGACATGCTGAAAAAGTCTCTTGCAGAAAACAAACCACTGGCTATTTCTTGTTATCTGTGCATGTCAAATTTTATATTTAGAATTCTCAGGGGTTTTTTGACTTTTTTTTCCTGAGGGACTCACCTGCCATCATTGGTTGGCTTCAAAATATAGTTAAGTGGAAGATAGTATCTCACTGTAATTACATAGAATTCATATGAGAAAGTAAACCTTACATTGGATAATATTGCAGAACACCAAAGTAAGCTCCATAAAGAAATACAGTATCTTCCAGCATATATATAAACAAGTATATAAACAAGAAAAACCCAAGAAAAAACAAACCTACCAAACAACCAACCAGCTAACCAAAAAACCCCAAAAGGAAGAACTTTATACAAGCAGTTATAGTAATTTTTTTTCAATTAAAGATGCAACTCTCTCTCACTCCTGGCAAGAATAAATTGGTAATGGCATTGCTGATCCACAGTGGAAAGTATCCTGAGAAATTATTAAGAACAATAAAATGCAGGGCTGTCATCACTAAGTTCTTGCACAAAACACAGCAATTAAATATCTTAAATAAATAAAACGGCAGATAACCTATACTGTACCTATCACAAAAAGGAGGTGTGACCTGGTACGCTGCTAATTCTTCCATCACTGATAATTAGAAAAGGATTGCATTCAGTTACTCTTACTATCTTTTATCTATGGCAAATAAAGTACAAGGAGGTATTTTGTAATTCAAGTTTGTTTGTTGTTTTTTTCTTCAACTAACTACAAACTGAGTTCTAAATTTTACATTGAAATATGACTCAAATTTAAAACAAGCCCTCTCAGAGGAGCATTTTCTAATTTTGTGCAATTTTGATGCAGAGCCCATCACAGTCCTACAAAGAGAGACAGTGCATCTTTAACCTGATTGGCACTGAAATCCCATTTTCTTTAGCTGCATTCTGTTATCTTGGCCAAATTATCTCGTAATTCTGTTAGTTCAAATATTTTTCCATCAAGAATTTCTAAAAGTGTCTTCAAGTTATTGCGAAAAGCTTCTTGCTCATTCTGACTTTTCTCCAGACGTTGCTCTAGATCAGACAGCTGGCCTTCCAGGTCTTTGTTTCGAATTTCTACTTCCTTTAGAGAAAATACATTAAAAGTTAATGTGTTGTTTGCAAACAGAAAAGAGTATAACCTCCTGCTGGTATTAATGTGTTATTTTTGTCAACTGGTTTTTGAAACAATTTGTGACTGTGACCCTTTAGTTTCACCAAGACAAAACCAGAATCCAAATTGTTAAGATTGTATATGTGCCATCATTTTCTCCATTTTTTTCGGCAACTCATCTGAAGGACAGAAACTTTTGAACAGGGATAAAATTTAGTCAGTGTAAAATGGATGTGATGATATTCAGCTAAGTCATCAATTCTATCATTCAGAAATATGCCACCTACTAAAAAAAGCTTCTCAAAGGTTTATCTAAGTTCAAGTATCCCCTTATTTAGACTACATGAATTGCTCAAGTACACAGTCCTCATTAAATGGTCTCATATAGAAACACATGAAGAATACTGCTTTATAGATGCAGGAATACTACCTTACTCCTGCCCCACAATACAGGCCTTTTCACTCTGAAAATTAAGACAGAAACATAAACTAGCAAGACTGATGTCAAAGTGAAATCTATTGTAACAAATTTAAAGCAGCAAGTGCAAGCCGAATGTCTTGTCTCATTGCACTGTGCCTCAGAGCTCCCACATGCAAGCTCTGCAGTAGTGCAGCTGTGGGAGCAGGGAAAGCACACAAGCCACCAGTGCTGTACAGACAAGCTGTTACCATTCAGTGGGTGGAAAGGCGAAGTAGCATCATGTTACACATAGCTGAGGGGATCTGCCCCTAAGCAACCTCAGCTCTAAATCATAAGGAAGCACCAGCCAGTAGGAGGGGAGAGCTGCCTCCAGGGACTCTTAACTACTTTGGCTTGCACATGATGGGAGGGAGGTTGAAGCTTCTCTCTGCTTTGTGCAAAACAGTCTTTTATCAAATTACTAATGTAGCAGCCATGTGGGTCTGGAATAGCATATTGTTGTTATTTGTCTCATTCATTGCATGTCTCAAATTCATGCTGAATTTCATAATTTCAGTTATGAAAAACACTCACAAGGACAGTATATTTAGTACATCATGCACCCTGCACAGTCATTCTCTGGAAATATGCATAGTGAATTTATATTTACATACATTCACATTTTTAAACACCACTTACCTTTACAGTGGCTTTGGGTCACAAAGCTTTAACGGGCCTGCTCTGAGTTTTTACAGCAACTAGTTTCACATTGCCATAGGTTGGACAATTTGGCAGCAATCATTCCTCCCAGCATGAGCTTGCTTTCTGCCCTCTCACTCTCCCACTATATTTTTTACGATTTTTGTCTCCCTCAAAGCTAATGAATACATTCATGTTTACATTGAGGAGATCTCAGCTAACCATAAGAAACAACCTGAGCCATATAGAATATGTATTTGGGCAGTCAAGGTTAACAGGTATAAAATGGCAGCTTTGTGTCAAAGTCTGTGGCCTTTCCATCTGTGAGGCATGTGATGGCAGCTGCACCCCTGGCCAGAGGACAGATGGGTGTCAGCTCCCAATCTCTGAAGGGAGAAACACCCAGTGGCGGTGCAGGTGGAGAAGGCAGAGCCTCAGGGACCTGATGTCCTCATAGCTGCAGTTGCTTCTGCAGTCAAGGGTTACATCCAAGCTGAAATGGAATACCTCCCTTACTTCTTGTTTGTAAATGAGCAAATAGCCAAAAATTACAGATTTTTGGCCACTCGTCTTGGACAGCGCAGATGAGTAGCAGGAATCATCCCTTGCTGCCAGGATCAAGAGAAGAATTAGCTTAAGCTGTTTAACACTGAGTAATATAGGTGCCAAAGCATTAAAGGAAGGTAACTGAAAAGAGCATTTGTAGAAACAATATAAATTAAAATACATACATGCTTATGTAAGGACTAACTACCCCACCGTTGCTATAGATGAATAAGCTAACTAATCATAACCCAGTCCATACACTCTGCAGACTCTCCTTCATTGTGCCTACTCCTGCCCTCCAAATGATACCGACAAGTACTACCCAGTATAAATGACTGGTTCAAGACCCTCTGCAACTGAGTGACTACAGTACAGGAAGAAAAGGGAAATTCAGGGTCCTCTCAGCTCTGCAGGAATGACACAGTTGTTTCTTTAGCTCACACCAAACTGATTGCTGTTTTTCCCAATTAGTTCATGCTTCCTGCTTCTCCTGTAACTGCTCCTCCTCTACTCACCAAATGCATGTGCTCTAGGAAGTCTCCTTGACACTGCTCTTACCCCAGAGATAATTAATTTTTGTAAGTAGGCAAGCCAGTGATGGAAGGGATCACTTTGGAAAAAACCCCATTGACTCCTGTCTCCGGGGAGACCTAGCAGCCTTCCAGTACCTACAGGGGGCCTACAAGAAAGCTGGAGAGGGACTTTTCACAAGGGCATGTGTGGGACAAGGGGGAATGGCTTTAAACTGACAGAGGGTAGGGTTACATAAGATATCAGGAAGAAATTCTTTGCTGGGAGGGTGGTGAGGCACTGGAACAGGTTGCCCAGAGAAGTTGTTGATGTCCCATCCCTGGAGGTGTTAAAGGCCAGGTTGGATGGAGCTCTGAACAACCTGATCTAGTGGAAGGTGTCCTTGCCCATGGTAGGGGAGTTGGAACTAGATGATCTTTAAGGTCTCTTCCAACCCAAACCATTCTATGATTCTATATGATTTTGTTTAATGAGATCTGGGACTGAAGAGTAGCCCATTGGCCTGTACCTAGCACTGAACATTATTTTTTAGGCCCTCCTCAGATCCTCTTAGACTGAGCAATTGTTCTGCTGTGAGCTGTTAGGTGGGAGTACCCAGGTAAAACCAAAAGATTTATGTAAGATGTATGAACTTCTATCCATATTCAGCATAAGGTGTTTCCCTTTAACTCTCTATTGCTAGTCCTCTCTTCAAATCAGAAGAGTTCCCTTACTTTGTTTAAACTTCCAGCTTGTGTACTTTACTTATATTTCATTCTTGATATCTCTTTCCTAATCCATATGCATTTACCTTCCCCAAATGCTTCCTCAGATATACTTTCTCCCATACTTCCTTCTGTTTTATTTTCCCTAATCTGTACTTAACATCTTTAATAACTTATGGGAAGCAAAACTAACTGAAATATGCCATGATCTGTTGCTTTTAATTTCTGGAAAACACTTCTTCCCAAATTTTACATTTGATCGTTACGTGTGCTTACCATAGATTAGTATTACTGTTTTTTTGCAATAGTATTGCATTACAAGTTCATGTCCAGTTTCCTATTACAAGTCAGTGTACCTCAAAATTGTTGCTTCTTGATGGGAAGTGGAGACATGTCCATATGATATAATCTATTGCCCTAGTTGGGTCATTTAACTTTATTTGCAATTAATCTCATCTAACAATAAACTAATTCTTGTGATACATTCAGGCCCTTTATAAGGTTTATTTTACACTGTTTTTTCAAACTTTTCTGACATCAGGAACAGTCATTTGTCATATATTGTTTTGTTTTAGAAAAGAAATAAATTATTAACACGTTTGTTGTTTGCACTGTAATAATATTTTGTGGAATTCAGTGCAAGCATACAAATAAAATATTCAAACCATACACAACAGCTATATTTAGGAATCAACTACAGTAATAAAGATATCCTGACTTACTGTGAGAATCACACTGATGATGACTCATTAATAATTCTTCTCTAGATTGCTAATGAAATTATTAAGTAAAAGGGCCCTAATACCCTTCACAGTGATAGCACTGGAATTTGTCAAAGATGAATTTCTAATTAATTCCCTGATATGAGTGCATCAGAAATGTAACACACCTTGAAATAATAATTTCTTTGTATAGAGTTTTTCATACAGGCTATATTAAAAATATTTTAGAGTTACGTAATCCATTTGCAAACACGAGAGGAAAAAATAAAGCAGAAGAAAAAATAGTGAGACAAACAGATATGGACTCTAGAGATGATCACCCTGAAAACATGATGAGTCAACTAAGTGAACAGATATGAGATGGTTAGTCTGGAGCTACAGAAGAAAACACCATTTTTCCAATGTCACAGATGTAGGGTGAAGTGGCTTAGAGAAAGCCAGTATTATCAAAGCAAGAATTCAAGATCTTTTAGATGGGCTGCATCAGGTCAGTAATAAGCTTTAAGCTGAAGAAAGGCGACTTCTAACTTGGATCCTAAGACAGCTATAAATTTATTTTAATAGAATCATATAGAACCATTTTCAGAAACTGATCACCTACAATGTAACATAAGAAAATATATAAATAACATCCATTTGGTTACTAAAGAAATAAATATACAAAAAAGGAAGCTATTGACTATTTAAAGTGCAATTTATGATAAAACCTTAGCATTTTCTAATTCTAAAACATCTTTCATCTCTTACTAGTCTCTCATAATTCTAAGGATACACTGAAATTATTGCATATGCTACTGCTAGAGCAATTCACAACTTTCATTATTATCTTCCTTTTGAGTATCTCAGATGAGTTTCTTTTCATCTGAAAACTCCCATGCTTAGTCTAAAGCCAGCAATAATTTTTGGAATAGTGGATTAGGCAAGCTCAGATGTAATCAAAACATTCTTTAAAAAAACACCATAATAACATACTTTTCCCAAATAATTTGACTTAAGAATGGAGAAAAATTAATAAACTCATTTTGTTCTTATATCATTTATTCTGTAGTTAAAATGAGAAGATGAGATTCAAGGAAGTTCCAATTCATGCAATATATTTCAAAGAATATCTGCTTAATGGTTTTTAAGCTGTGGATAATCTGACAGGGCTTGTTTTCAGTGTGATTTAGGACAAGCTGCAGAACAGCAAGGGTCACCTTTCAGCACTTTGGATTTGGAGCTATTTAAGGCCTGAGTTTCCAGTCCTATCAAAGTTCAAAAGTCCAAATTCAGAGTTTAAACCCAATTAAGCTTTGGGTCAGCCTCATCCAGAACACAGGTTTCACGAGGGAGGTGTGTCTGTGCTGGCTGGTCAGCCCAGTGACAGAAGGACAGGAGCTCAAATGTAGCAAGTGAGAGCATGCCAAAGGGGGCATACTGCTTTTAGTAGACTGAGGTATCTGGCTTTATGTACAGTAAAGAAACAACCCAGAAAAAACAATAAAAACACAATTATTCTAATTCCAAGAAAATGTTAGAGTATGTTTCTGAAGTCTTTACTACATAAGAATGCTTTAACCTTTACTTTCTCAAAGCACATTTAAAAGCTGAATACAAATTCATCTCAACATGATGATGCACAGCCTGATAGTTCAGTGGCACACAAGACCTATGGGAAGACACTGCAGTGAAAATGAGACCAGAATGGCCTAGAACATGTATCAATGAAGCACATTGAGCATATTCTGTGGACTTGTAAATGAAATTTGGGTCTGTTCCCTCAGGAAAAAAAGATTACTTACAGCAGGTGGAAATTTTGGTAGAAATTCCCAAGGAGCATCCTGACCCACCACTTCACAACACAATGAAACTTACAAATTTATCTGGCACCTTCAGTGAATATAGGACAAGTTGCTGATGTGAACTGCTCACTTGATGATAATTTTTCCCTTCTGTCTAAATTAAGATGATACACTATAGCTCACCTGTAACTTTTGGGTCAGAGAATTCCTCTGTGCCTGGAGCTCTCTGGCATTTTCAATTTCTTGTTTCAATCCTTCTATTTCCTAAGGGAGAAGAAACAACCTTGCTAGCAACACATTATCTAACTTGGCCTCAGTGCAGGTAAACTGGCTGCTGCTTCTTCTCCTGAGTGAGCTATTGCAATGATATAAAAACTGGCAGTTAGATACTGCCCATCATAGTGCATGAAGTTTAAGCTCTGCATCCAATATTCCTGTATCACAGTCCCAAAACAGCAATTCTGTTCTGAATAAACAATACAGATAAGTATTTTCTTTGCTATAAAATCCAAGTCATTCTCTCCCACAAAAATGATCTGAAATAATGTTTTCCTAGAAAATTAAGTCCTTGTAATTAGAGAAACAATTTTATACTTTAAATTCTATTATAAACTAGTCTCCATTTTTTCAAGAGAAAAATTCAGTTTTCATCTGTAAGCTGCTTATTATGTCACTAACAGCAGGGCTGAGTATCAAAAGATTGCCTGCTTTGACCATTGATTTCTGTAAAAAAGAATCTAAAAGGAAAGGTTTCTTTAATTTAGCAAGAAGAAAATAATAAAATATAAAAATAACAAATATAGATAATGAATGGAAGAGAAACCTGTTGTTAGCTTGCTTTCAACACACAAGAATAAAAATAGTTAATGAAGCTAAAAGGTATCAAATTTAAAACTAGTAAATACTTTTCCTGAAAAGGGCATAGCCACCTCACAGAACTCCTTTCAGAAAGATCTCTTTGCATCCAACAGCTCAGCATAATTCAAAAGCACATGGACACCAAAATGGGAAACATTACCAACCTGAGGCTAATCTCTTAAGTATGAGGAAGTTTGAAAAAGACTTTGTTCCATTTTGGGAGGATATTCTGTAACTGTTGCATCCTCTCATGCATCCTCCTCAGAAACACCTAGCAACAGCCCCACAGGAGGCAATACCCTGCAAGATACACTGCTCCTCTGAACATGCACACCAGTGCACACTGTGTTCAGAGGGGTCATGGGGTCTGGTCCTACAGAGGGCAAACATTCCTTCATACATGGCTTCTTGCACCTCCTTTTTCCCCATACATAAAGGGGTGAGTCTTGATCGTTCTGCAGCACAAATATGCTTTCCTTTGAGACCCATGCCAGAGCAGGTGTTACTCCAGTTCCTTGTATTTCCATGCTGCTGGTCCAGCTCAAGGCAGATGGCCCAATAACTATTAAGTTACAGGCTGGGGTTTTTGGCATGCATTTAAGAAAAGGGCTGATCTTAGGGATCATGAAATTCAGCTATATTAACATAGCCTGAAAAACAGATTGGCCTGAAAAGACATTGATCAATTACTTGCTCCAAACCCTGCTCTCCAGAAAAATTAAAGTGTGCAATGACTGCTTCCCTTCTAAGTGAATTTGGACTATATCAACGTGATGATTGCTCTGTAGAAACTACACATGCTTCAATTGCAGACTTAATTTTGCAAAGAGAGATGCTCGATAAAAGCAAACATGAAAAAAATTATACTTTTTTTTGTTGTTCAGATACCCAGCTCTATACTGGACTAATGTAATAATAATATACAGAAAAAAAAATTAATCTTTTCAAAGAAGCTGAAAAATAAATTTTAATTCATAACATCTATATGAAATAATGCAATATTTACCAGCCATCACAAATTTAATACTGGAAGCCTTTAGAAATTATGTAGCACAAAAGCCAAGAATATATGTTAGCAGATACCTCTTCTTTTTTCTTCAGTGTAGACTCTAACTCCTTTATTGTCTGGTTTAATTCTGTTTTATGAGTGTGGACTTCATTGGCTTGACTGCTCACACACTCTAGCTCAGTCACCTGTTGAAATAAGTAGAAGCAACATATACAGAATTTATTGCAACAAATTCAAGGTACTATTACTTCTTTGCATTTAAAATATACCCTTAGTGCTAGGTGACTTGTGTTGATTAAAATGGTGAAGGTGTTCTTAGGAACTTAGCATAAAATTCCTTTTAAAATTGTTTTGCATAAAATGGTTGCTATGACTTTTAATGTTTACTGTAATATCTTGGAAATGTTAAATGTAGTATGTTGCTGGCTAAAAAAAAATAATGAAAAGTTATACTTACTAATTACTGAAAAATTTATGAAAGAAGCTGAATTACCATTTCAGAAACAGTAATCTCTAGATGATTAAACACAGATCTGTCTGTGTAACTAACCTTTTTATCTGACACTTTCTAATGTTGCACTATCTTAATCAACTAAGTCACAATGCTCACCTACTTCCTAGCAAGCTGATTAAGATTTCACAGCCTGAATTTCTGACTTAGTGTTGTGGTTTGGGAATGGTAATCTCCAATTCAGTAGTCCTGATAAAACCATGCCCTCGCTCCCCCCCTCCAATGGGAGGCACAAAAGGCACAGATCACAGGTTGAGATAAGAACAATTTACTGAAAACAGCAATGGGATAAGAAAATGAACAGTAACAGTAACAGCAACAATATTAATAAGAAAAGGTATAAGACAAAGAAACAATTTACATGGAAAAACCCTGAAAAAACCCAAATACCAGACCAATCAGTCCCCCACTGCTTTCTCCCACTGGAAGGAATACCCTTCTCCTCGGAATTGAGAGAGAGTCCCTTCCCCCCCCCTTCCCCGACAATGACATGATATGTTAGGGTCTGGCCACACCTACTCAGCCAAGCCCCCTCTTGACTATTGCAAAAAATTAACCCTGTCCTGTCTGGAACCAGGATATTATTATTCACTCCTTGTTCTATACCATCTGCCTCATGCCCAGATCCTACACCTTCCAACTATATACATATATATATACAAGCATGAGTATCATTTCTGTAGTCAATGGCCATCCCTCCAAGATGTCTGTTGAATTCATTTAGTTCATGACTTCAGGTTCTATGCATTCTAGATGTCTTCCAGGGCAGGAGGGCTGGTGTGCTGTTGGCTGGTTGCAAGCTGCATCAGGAATTCACAACTGGTGCATCTGGAGCAGTCCATACTCATTATCCATGGTAGTCCTGGCATACAGCGGCAGTGTCATTCAGCAACCAATATTATACAATTCAACATTACAGACTGTTCTCACCCAAAAATCAAATCCCCTTGAGGTACACATTGTGTTTCCCCATCCCTCTGCATTACCCCCCATGTGCACCCCAATCCATGAGTAAAAACCATCCCACAGATGGATTTGCCTTTGCTTGAGGCAGAACTAATCCAAACTGTCTTCCTTAACATATTCCTCATGTGGACCATGGGGACTTGATCTCCTTCTACAGTACATGGAGGTTTTGATTGGGCAGGGCCAGCTCCATTGGTAGAGCCTTGGGTGTTAACTAACCAGGTGGCCTTCACTAAATGTAGATTGCAATGTTTGAAGGTTCCACCACCCAGTGCTTTCAATGTGGTTTTTAACAGTCCATTGTACCATTCAATTTTCCCAGAGGTTGGTGCATGATAGGGAATATGATATACCCACTCAATCCCGTGCTCTCTGGCCCAGGTGTCTATGAAGCTATTTTTGAAATGAGTCCCGTTGTCCAACTCAATTCTTTTGGAGGTGCCATGTCTCCACAGGACTTGCTTTTCAAGGCCCAAGATGGTGGTCTGGACAGTAGCGTGAGGCACAGGGTACGACTCCAGACATCCAGTGGTTGTTTCCACCATTGTAAGCACGTAACACTTGCCTTGGTGGGTTTGCGGCAGTGTGATGTAATTGATCTGCCAGGCTTCCCCATATTTCTATTTTAACCATCATCCTCCGTATCACAGAGGCTTTACCCACCTGGCCTGCTTGATTCTGTCAGGACTTAATGCAGTGAAATGTCTCAAAATACTGTCAAAGAAAAAAGTCCCCATAAAATAAGCCACCACAACAGGCACAGATGGCAAACAGGAAGGTGTTATTCCAGGCCTAAATGGAGGTGAAGGTTTGGAATTGGCATACCAGACAAAATTCCTCTGTGGGATTTTGTGATGAGTGCAGATGGAGGCAGATCTGTGTAACCTATCCTGACAAAAATTCCCATCATGGAAAACTGTGAGAAAGGAAGCAAGTCCTTATACACATGCCAGCCCAAGTTGTGGGAACAGCATTTACATCCCATGAATACCCAGGACTTAGACTGTATACAAGTGGCACCTCCAGAAGAACGATGACTTACTAGTCAGATGAGCTGGCCTGGGTTATCTCATCAATTCATATGAGGGGGAGAATGTCCGGAGCTATCACACCAGCTGATGGACAGAGCAGATAAGCTCTTCTGTGGTAGGGGGGAAGTCCTGCCACAGTTAGGTACCACACCAACATGAACAGACCAAGCAACACTGTGACCAGTGGCTCCGTACCTATAACACAAATGCTTAGATCAAATTTGTTTCCAACCTGTTCTGGGCAGATCTGTCGTTACCTCAACCCTCGTGCCCCACCTTGGGTGCCAATTAAGGCTGTCATGGTTTAGGAATAGTATTCTCCCATTTAGTAGTCCTGATAAAACCATGCCACTGCTCACTCCCCTGCCTCCGATGGGAGGCACAAAAGGCAGAGATCACAGGTTGAGATAAGAACAATTTACTGGAAATAGCAATGGGATAAGAAAATGAACAGTAACAGCAACAATATTAATAATAAAAGGTATAAGACAAACAATTTTCATTAAGAAAAACCCAACAAGTAAACAAATACCAGACTGTCCGCCACATTTTCTCCCACTGGAAGGAACACCCTTTGTCTCAGAAGCAAGAGAGTCTCTTTTCCCCACCCCTGGCAATGATGTATGGTGGTATCAAGTAACATTGGGGTCTGGCCACACCTCCTCAGCCTTGCCCCCTCTCGGCTATTGCAAAAAATTAACCCTGTCCTTGACCAAGGCCAGGACACTCAGCATCAACAATGTAATAGCAGAGAGGTAGATTGGTAAGACAACACCCCACTCCTCATCCTCAAGAACTTATTGGCTAGAATTATCCCAAAAGAAATATCGGTGCTCATAGAAAACAAGTAGAATCATAGAATCATAGAATATGCCAAGTTGGAAGGGACTCATCAGGATCATCGAGTCTAAACTGTTACCAAAACCTGAGGCTAAGGAAGGATTTGCCTTCATTTAAACCTCTTTCTATGAAGGAGTTTAAACACACAGAGGAATCCTTTCTGCACCTCAGACTCAGCTGCAGGGCTTCTTTAGTAAACTTTGCCTGAAGTGCCCACTGTCCCTATGACATTAATTTATATTAACAATATTAATACAACTCCATCAGATATCTTCCCTCCATACATATGCTGATCTTGCCTTCTCTTTGCATAAAACTATGTCTTAAACTATTATGAAAAATTAATATGAAGATTAATAAATTACACTATATGAAGAGAGTTACATGTGAAAAGAGAAGAGAAATAAAAATATTACAAACTTTTTTCATAATGCAGCCTTCAACCTTGCACACACTTTATTCCTCTCTCAAACACTGGCACTTCTTGCCCCCATTGTGGTCTAATTTCTTGTTTGCCAAATGACCTCTGCAAAGAAAATTTACAGCAAAGGGAAGGGGATCCTGCCCCTCCTGTATGAAATCAGAGGCAGATGTTTAATTAGCTTGATTCTACATTCAGTTTTCTTTAGCTTCAAGGCTAAATGGAAGCTATTGGTCTTTGTTATGTGTGGAAACTACAACGGGGTGCCTTTAACTTACAGATCTAATGTGAAGTTTCTATGGGTTTGTCTTGGGTTACAATGTAAGGTGTAACCAAAGTATGTATTCTACCACCATCTACATGAGCTGTTAAAATGGGTGGAGCATTGTTTCTTTGTCTTTGCCATGACTCAACCGTGATAACTCCCTCCAGGGAAGCAGCAGCCACCCTGAGGGGGCCATCTCTGCTAATGGGCCATCAAGGACTCCCCAAAATGACTCATAGAATTGCATCACCCCATTGTGAAATTCCCCACCCTGGGGGAGGTACCAAACATTCCCGCCTGGGAATCTGGGGCTTGGGACACCATGATACCACCACTGGATACCCAGAGGATAAGAGCTCTTGACAACTACCACTCGACCTCCAGAGAAGGACCAGACCTTTCTACAGGATCACCGCTTTGACAGAACCACATCCATCACTCCAACAGGACTGCAGCCACCATTTAATCAGACTGCTACCATCACCCTGACCAACAGGGTGTCAGGTCATATTCTGACTTTGTCGGTTTAAGCCAGTGTTCCTGTACTATTGTCTTTATTGTAATTTTCCTATTAAATTGTAGTGCTGACTTGAAATCTCTCGAAGGTATTTGTGTGGGGATAATTCCTCCCACTGGTTTACCTTCAAACCAGCACAGGGCTTAAAGGCAAGAGGGACTAAAGTGTAATGCTATGGAAAAGGTCCTAAAACAGATGTGATGCAGCTGGCAGCAAATAAAGTGTGAAAGCTGGCAGACATGTCCTAAGTGCAACAGTTTAGATAACTCTTCCTGCAACAAAACTCTCTGTAGAAAAGGATCTACTACAAAAGAAAGAATTTTCCAACTGAAGAACCCTGTGTGCTTTAAATTCATGGTTAATTTCTGTCTCAAAAATTAACCTAAAGCCCCAACAACAAGCTATTTTACTTCAAAAGGAGCAAATACAGTCACCAGCACTTCCACTTTAAGGATCCTGGCCGTTTGCTTTGACTTACTCGCTTATGAAGACGTTCTGCTTCCTCCTGATATGCAGCAAGTTGCTGTTTCCATTGTTTCACGTTGGCAGTGGACTCCAGCAGGGCTGCTGTGAGCTTAGCATTATTACCCTTGAGCGTGGCCAGTTCTGCCTCCCAATGCTTGCTGATTGTCGAACTGCACAGACAGAAAGAGAATGGTAACAGCCCTCTTTATCAGTTTTTTTTCTCAAAATGTCTTATAATTTTTTTTAATATCCAGGAAAAATAGAATTATGAAAAAATACTATGACTGAATGTCTAAATGAGAATCCAAGTGCTCAAATGATCAAAACTTTAAATTCAGAAAATATTAATGAACAGATTTTTTTTATATGGATATAATCATTATTGGAAAACAACCTCTACCCTACCAGTTCAACAGGGTCCTTTTTTTTAATAAAATGTTAAGGATGATGAAATCCACATTGGCTTCCCAAAAGCAACAGCATGTAATTCTAGAATATGTAGATTCTAAGTTACCATTTTAATATATACATATTGAGAGCAAGTATTTTTTAAATGTATTACTTTATGAAATATATTGTAAATAAAGATTTGCCACCAACTTGATTAAAGAAAGCTAATGTAGTGCTTCAGAACTACGGCTTAGTTGTCTTAATGCAAATCTTCTATGCCTGAAATATACTTTCTTTATCAAATATCATATTTAATTTCTACTTACAAATTCAAAAGTCTTGAATTTCAACACCATAATACTGTTAATGTGTCTTTCTTCCGTAATATCAACAAAGACACCAAAGACTGAGGAGCATAGAGATATTGCTTTGATACAAAGAGGAAGCTGATGTTGGAGTCTCTTGAAGTAGCCTATGGAGGAACAATCCTTGCCTACAGTTTAGTTATTCTCTGAGGAAACACGGGGCTTTATTTTTCACAGATAATTGGTCTGCCATCATCCAAAGATCCTATCCTTGCAGTCAGTATACAAAGGAAAAACATCTTAGATGCATCAGTTGAATGCATTAGTATGCAAATAGTTCATTATTGTTTACTTGTATAATGTCAATAGCATGCGAGGTGCACACCTATATGGAAAAAACATATAGAAAATAATTAATTTTGTTTAAATAGCTTACTATTAAAGGCATCATTGGTGATCTGTAACTCTGGCCAAAATAATTTTGTATATAGGTTTAGTATAGTAGTAATTAATATAATTATTTATTATAAAATATATTTTACTCTGCTTAATTTAATTACAAATCATTATTATTTTGTATGCAAGTTTATAGGTTTATTTGAATTTTGTACATATGAACAATTAAACATGATGTCACCATTTTGTACACCGAGTTTCTTTTGTCCACTTCATGCACATGCACAGCCCATTCCATAAAATCATATTTCAAAAATATTATGATTCCCATAAAAGCTCCTAAGGTGTTCAAAGCCAACTGGTCACTGAGGAACATTCATTACCAATTTAGATCACATCTACTGTTTCACTAAAACACGTCTGATTCTTTTACACTCCAGTATTTCCTTCCAAATACACCATTTCATCCCTTTGAACAGGAATATAAATTCTTTCAGAAGAGGAATATGGGTTCTTTCAAATTGCTCTAACATTTCATGATCTATTCAACCAATTATAAGTTCACCACTGGAAATTTTAAATCTTAAATGACTAAACAAAAATAATGATATTCCTATTTCATCAAGGAACTATGACTTACATATGAAAAATAAGACAGTAACAGTGTCTACTCTTCTGTTTCTCTGATCAGATTTACTTTTCATTTATAGTAACACAGCAGACCAAAAAAATTCCATAAAAGAACATGCTAAAAAATCTAGTTCATTATCATATTCACAATTCCTCATTGATGTTCTGATCCAGTAAACAAATATCCACACCAGCAATTTCATGCAAGCAAATAATTCAATTTAATAGTTCTGCTATGGTAGGACTAGTAGCTAACTGTGTGCATGACATGTATACATGCTTACAAAATGTGCCTTAATGCTAAATTTTCCTCACAGAAAAAATATTTTATATTGATGTAATGAAGCAGATAAAAAGCTTTATACCCAGGACAGCTACAGAATGAGAACTCTTTGGTCACTTAATATCCTAATTTAAGTTGCAAAAAGGGTAGTGAATGCGGTTTTTATCAGTTTAATAATTTATATACTCACAATGATAAAAGGAAAACTTATAAGTCATGAAGATCACAGAAGTCAGACTGCTAGCTAGTGCTGAGTAATAATGTGAGGGGGATTTGTGCAGTTTTTCATCTTCACCTTTGCCCAGTGCCTTACTACCCTACTAAGAAAATAGTCAGGAGCTCTGAAGTTATTGCTTGTATACTGGAATGTCATAATTAAATACAAAACATGAACTTTCTATTACTGCTATGGCTATCCTGGTTCAAAGGTTGGCAGTGAAAGGTGTGTGCTAATGTCTTTACAAATAATTTGATGGGTGAAGGTATGGGTGGTAACGTCTTTGAAATAGGTCTTAATGTCTCTACTGACTTTGGGCAGCATGATCATTATTGGGCCCAGATGGCTTGGCTCCTGAAACAGACAAGGGTCTGCACAAGGCTGAACTTCTGAACTTTGGGGTAAAATGACAGGTTCGAGGGGGGATATGGGGCAGGTGGTTCGGGAAGGCTGTACCTTCCTAGTACCTCAGCCAATGGGGAAAGGAAGAGGGCAACATGCGGCCGGGAGTTAGGATAAAAGGAGAATGTGCCTTCCAAAACTTTGAGAGAGAAAAGCCCATGGATGTGTGCTCCGGTGGACTCTTTCCCTTTATTCGAATAAAGTTGAAGGACTCCTCTGTCTCCTTTTTGGACATAAACCTCTGGCATTTGTGGATTTTCCTGACAGAAGGTTTATTTGAAGCTGGTTGTTTTTGGTTGTTTTCTATAGGATTGCACCAGTATTATTTCTCAATAATATTTTTAGCCCTAAAACATCTACATAGTGGGCATGAACATGTCTACCGTAATGCAGAGGTTATGTTTGCAGCACATATGTGGTTTTTTTCCACAAATAATTTCTACTGTATCTTCTACAGATTTTACTATGGCTCCATAAAATAGAAATATATAACTTAAATTAGTCTAGTTTTGTATCTGATAATACACATCTTCCAAACTATTTAGACATATCCTGTTTCTTCTTAGAGAACTGCACATTCTGTGACATAAACACAATAATGTGATGGATATTGCACCATGAAACAAAGAACCAAAGATGGGAATTTTTGTTTCATAAAAACATACTTTGATCAAAATAGCCCATAACCAGTCCTGGAAGTGCTGACTTACGTTGTTCAAATACTTTCTTGACAAACTAAAATAAAAAAAAATTTAAAAAAGACAAAATTATGCTTTGTGGATTGTTTTGGTTAAAACTGGACTTATTTGGATTCAAATTAATTATTGTGAGGAACAAATTTAATTTTTATTTATGCCTCTGATGCCTATATAACTTAGGTCAAAGTTACAAGGTGCTTATATAGCTTGAGTTATAAGATCTCAATATAACCTAAATAATGACTTTTTATATATCTATATAACCTGATATCAATATAACCTGAATCATAGCTTTTTTTCATAACTTTTATACCTATATAACCTGATATAAATAACTTTCTATACAATGTAATGGCTAGTATATGGTTAACTACTTGCTTAACGCTGAATAGACAAAAAAGAAGAAAAAACTCACCAGGCAGATAGCTTTAGAGATAGATAAGTATAGTACTAATGAGAAATTGGCAAATGTAAAGCCAATTAGCTACAAAATAAAGAATTTAGGCTGGTTAGAACCAGACAGACTAAGGAACACCATAACTGCGCATGCTCTGAAG
>VZTF01006974.1:345760-362642 GCA_013397755.1 Cnemophilus loriae | reverse complement strand
GGGTGGGCTGGGCTGCAGCAGGAATGTGGGTCCATGATGGACTCCTGTGCCCAGGCACTGAGTGGCCACGCTGCCAACGCTCCTGCCTCTCACTGCAGCATCCCGAGACCATGCAGATCTTGTCAGCCCCAGCAGTGCCAGTCTCATGGTGTCTGGGCTGTCCCACAGCTCCTTGCTACTTGAAAGGGACCAATGCTCCCAGCCTGGGGCCATCCAGATCCAGTATGTTGTACAACAACAGTGTGGGGAGAAAAAGCCCTACAGCTGTTCTGGAGGAAACTGCTTACCCACTCCAGCGCCAAGTTTTGTCCAGCAAAATGGTCTAGAATTCATCTGCACCAGGAGATCCCACACTAATTTCCCTGTCATCCTCCTCTGCCTTTCCCGAGGGCACTGTCCTGGGGCATTGTCATCTCTGCCACAGGTGGTACCACCCTTCCCAGAGTTGCCTTCCTCCCTCTTTCCTCTCCCTTGCCTAGAGATGGAATTTTGCTCTGTGCCTTTTGCAGTGTTATAAATTTGTGCATCTTTTTATTTGTGGAAGCGTGGTCTGATTTTATTCTGCTGTCATGGTGGGGTGTGAGGAAGCAGCACAGCTGTCATAGCTGCAATACCATCTGTAGGCAATGTATTCAGATTTCCAGGGGAAAGAAAACGGCATAAACAAGATACTTCTGTTATCTCACCCTAATCGAATCAATGTCGGTTTTGTTTTGATCTGAAGCTTAATGGATTAAAAAAAGCCCTCAGAAACTGAACTAGAATGACTCTCTAAAATAATAAATTGTGATGTCTTTGATCTGATTTGTCTTTAGAAAAACTTTTAAATTATTGTATGGAATATCTGGATGCTGGACACTGAGCAGAAATCACAAGGGGGATCTTGTTTGCCCACATCAGCAGCTCAAGGCATTTATGTACACCCACAAAAGATTGTGAACACACATAAGTGACTGGGTAGTAGTAAAGCTTTAGAAGGAAGAGCACAGGTCCTGAGAAAATGAGTACTGAACACTGGCTACTGAGAGAAAGAGTTGTATAAGCACAAAATATATATGTGTATAAACAGCTCAGAAAGTATCACCTACCTATTTAGGTATTCAATATCTTTCAGTTTTGTTTTCCAGCCAAATCATTTGATCTAAGAATAACTGGATGTGAAAATATGTAACATGACTGATCCAGCTGTTGCATAGAAAAGTTTTTTTCTAATGCAATTAATCTGCAGTTAATGCAAAATTGTCACATACAGTCCAGATCCTGTCCCCAGTTCCATACTGTCATGGTTGGAGATATTCCTTCTCAGAAGATTAAGGAGAGAAGTGATCTTCCTAAGATTGTGCAGCAATCGCCGTTTTCCACTTGTTTTCTGAATAACAAAACCAGGAGAGTTCCGTGGGCTGGTTGTAGGAACGATAATGTCCAGCTTGCAACTGCTCTTGCACAAGCTGGTGCAAACATTGCAGCTTCTCCTGGGATAAGGGCCACTGGTCCACCCAGAGAGGACAATCTGTTGTCCAGATGAGGGCTGGGACATGCTGCTTGGCAGTGGCACTTACGATAAATTTGTTCCCCACACACGCCATTGGCTAAGGCAGTCTCGTCTTCACAAAGTAACAGGGAGTGAGAGTACGTAAGGTTTCACGGTGGCACTGCTTCAGTAATATTTCTTGGGTGGTGACACTGTCTATCTGCTTATCTAGGGCAGCTTTTAGCTTATCTAGAAACTTGATAAAAGGTTCACCAGCTCCCTGTCTTATATTAACAAATGAGGTTGTAGTGAGACCAATGTCTGTAGGTCGCAAGACATGCCCTTGGGGTTGCTGTAAATTGTCTGTAGCTTGAACAGTGCAAAGCTCTCTCCGTTCTGACATCCAGACAGTGAATCATATACCCATCAGCATAATTTGTGTGATTTGTTTAAAGTCTTGTGGTACCAAGTCATACAAGTTCACCACAGTTTCCAAAAGGCTAATGGTAAAAGGGGCATTAATGCCATTATTTGAGGCAGAGCGACACAGCTCTTTTATGATTCTGTAAGGCAAGCCTTCCCATCTAGGAAGCTGACACAAAAGCTCTGCCAGTGCTCTATCACCCGGCGTAGCTTGGTCTCACAAAGCGACCCCTGCAGTGTCGCGTGTCTGAGGGTCAAAAACATTGGTACTTGACAAAATCAAATCACAGTCTTTAGCCCATAACAAGAGTCTTTTCAATACTGTAGGTTCAATTTTCCTGCTGTGTTTTTTTCAAAGTCAGTTTCAACATCTCTGGAGCGTCCTTTTGTTCCTGGGGTATATTGCTCCCCATCGTTCTTGCCTGCTTACCTTCTGTCCCGTGGAAAGGTCGATTGGCACACTGCAGGCTTTGTTTCAGCCCCCGTAAAGTTCAGCTGAGCGTCACCAGTGGTGCAACCACTTAGTTGCCCATTCAAGTCCCTGTTCAGGTGCCATTTGTGGTGACTGATTGCACAGACTCAGGTCGGTGAAGATACCGAGACGTTTATTGTGAAAAGCAAGCTGTTTTTATACACTTGTTCAAGACACAGTATTTCTTTCCTTACACGGTATTTCTTCACTGAGCGACCTATCACACATTGCCACGTCAGCAACATACTTTAATGTCCTTAATATGGGGGTGATCAAGTGCTGGTCACTTGTCCAGCAAGCTCCTCCCCGTAGGAGGAGGGGCCACATCACATTTGTTCCCCTCAAGGTCAGGCAGAGACAAGCTTCTCTGTGCTGCCATGGTGTTGTGCAGGTGTGTCTCACGGCCTGTAGCTCCATTCCATCTTACCTCCCTCTACAATTCTCAGAAGATAAAGAAGTGGTATGACTATGAGCTACAAGCGCTTTCATAATTCTTTAACCTTGAAGGGATTGGTGCTGCATTTCCCGAGTGCTGCAAGCTTTTACAGTGTTTTTGAGTGATGAGTGGATTGCTGTTTGCTTTCAAACTGCA
Organism: Cnemophilus loriae; assembly: GCA_013397755.1. Classification (NCBI taxonomy): domain Eukaryota; kingdom Metazoa; phylum Chordata; class Aves; order Passeriformes; family Corvidae; genus Cnemophilus; species Cnemophilus loriae. Next base: position 359,684 of record VZTF01006974.1, on the reverse strand, counting down.
GTTGCAGGGAAGAGGAAAAGAGGGAAAAAGAGATCACTGGAACCAGAATGATCTTTAGAAATGAAGCGGTGATCACAGCCTGGCCCTAGACCTTAAAGCTAAAGGTTGTGGGGACTGGAGACAGCAGACTGGAGAAGAAAAGTGCAAAAAAGGGGGAAGGAAGCAAGGTGCCAAATAAATGCAAATATAATGAGGAGTAAAAGCAAAAGTAATAAACCAAATGAGGAATGAGAAAGGATTAAGTAAAACTGTATGAAAGAGATGCTGCAAGAATAGCATTTGATTTGTCAAGTTTTTCAAAGACATCCATCTTGCATTTCAAGGCAGACACTATTTTTTAACCATTTCTTAGTATTTTACAGCAAAAGCACTGTGGGCCTAATTCTGGTCATGATCCCTGGTGGTGATCTTGGTAAGATATGTAATAACTATGTGATATGAGAGAGAAACAGGACAATTTGAAAAGAGCTGACTGAAGTTTTTTTATGTGGCTTTGGGTACATAACAGGCTTTCAAATACATAAGTGAAAAAAATGATGGAAACTTTAGATATAAAATGGAATTATCTATGATTTGGAAACGTAGGTAAAAAGGGAGGACATTCAGTATTGGAATTACTAAGTTTTCTGCTGTGTAAGAGTTGAAATGCTTTTATGTTTACCTTTGGAAACAATCTTTCTTCACTTTACAGTAGCATTCAGAACCTATCAGGTGGAAAAAAATACTTGCTGGGGTCATGAGACAGCTACTTAACATTTAGCATCCTTAGTCTTATCAACAGACATACATTTTGTTGGAAAAGCCACTACAGCAGCCTGATGACAGTGCACTTTCTTCTTCAAAACCAAGTTTTGTCCGTAACATTCCAGTGTGCAGTAATCATAATTCCCAGGGAGGGAATACACAGTTTCTAGCTTATGCAACCATTTATGTCCCTTGGAGCCATTGGGCCATAAATAGCACACAGTCACTGACATAATCAATCAGATGTGCTTTACCGCATACACTTTTTGTTTGTACTGTTGAAAATCAAGCTATCATATGGCCTTTATTTAATAACTGGTATTAGGCTTGCAATAACAGAAACCGCTGCCTATAAGGTCCAGACTTTTATTGGTTTTAAGTCATAGTAACCCTAATTATATATATAACATTTAAAAATTAATATATAAATATAAATATGAATATATAAAAATACAGTTATTTTATATGTAGTTATATGTCAGCGTTATTTCTTGTATTATATGTTATTACATGCACAACATTTCTGCAAAGAATTTTCCTCCCCATCAAGGCAGCACCCATGGATTTCAAACATGTTTTTGAATTCTGATTCCTGGTGCAAGATAAGGAAAACGAACCAGTGCCACTTTCAATGAAACAGGTACTCAAACATGCAGGGAAAAAGCTGACACAAACAAAAAATTTTAATTTCTTTTTTTGTAATCTCCTGTTTTGAATGTCTCAGTCAAAAGTATGGCTCTAAGGGTACTCCTTAGTTAAAATACTTTCTTTTATTTTTAAGACAGCGTAATGTAAATTAACAGACTGGTGTAGAAATAAACAGAACAGATTATCACCATTGCAGGGAATAAGATGACTTTTTTTTTCCTTTCACTGTTTTCTTAAAAATAATTTTTCATCCTATTATGAGTGAACTTCTAGTACTTTGAAAAACATACCCCCAAATACATGATTGCACTAAGGCTCTGGCAACCTGCCCCTTCAAATTCTTGAAGCTTGCTAATAAAATTTTATTTCTGGGAAAATGCTTGCTCGTCTGCAGCAATAACTGTGGGTTTTCAGGCTGATACATTACACAAGAATGAGAACATATGTAAACGTCAACCATACCAGAGCACAACTCAAATCCAACAGAGTAATTTTCACTTGCGTGGTGGCAATGGACGAACCTCAGCTTTCTCTACTTAGAATCATTTAAGCTGGAAAAGATCCTTAAAATCATTAAGTCCAACTTGATAAATTTGGAAATAACTAAGTGTTTTCTGCCCTGTTACCAACCAGGGAATGTTGGCATGAGAAGCAGACTTGATCACCTCTACACTGCAGAAATGGCCCTTGAGTACTTGCTCCTATACTCTGGAGAAGTGCTTGTAGTCAGCACAATCATGGTATACAATTGTATTTATTCAATGTCTAGTGAAAAACTGTAATTTCTCCTGTTCAAATACCAGACCCTACATGTATGAATGGTATATATTAGTATGTTTGTTTGAGGTGACAGAAATAACCTCCATAATTTTCAAAAAAATCCCCAATCTAGTGAAGTTTTCAATAAGAATATTAAGTTAGTGTTGCCGAAGCTATATTTAGATCCCACAATAAGGAAAAAGCCCGTTCACCCATTCACATAAATGAAGAACCTTATTAGAAGTTAGATCTGATTAGTCTAAGTGACATTTAGACACAGTTGGTGCACTACGTTCAGACAAAGGGTTTTCTTGGACCCACAACAAGGTAGAGGGCTTCTCTTGCAGGTTTTAGTACCTTGTGAGGATATAAAAGCAAATTTTGCAGTCATCGTGACCTCTTGATTGTGATTACGTTTTCATATGGAAAGGAAACAGATTTGGTGGCAGAGGCCACCAAATGTAAAATTCCTGAGGTACAACTCTGCTACAAACCATCTTGAGCTTGGTGTGTTGAGTAATTTAACATTAAAGAGAACTTAGACAAGAGAAAAATAAAGCAAACCGACACAAAAATTGGCAGTTAAGAATTTCTTCAGTTTATAGGGTTGTTTTTTCAAATCTAACACGTTTTATGGAAAGCTAAAAGCAAAATAATTAATTATACCCTCTTAGGCGAATTCATCCTCAGAGTAGAAAAATGAAGATGCTGAGAGCCTCATAAAACTAAATGCAGTGTAAATCCATCACACCTCTTGTGTGAAGCAAACAGAAGAAGAGCATCACTCAGTTGGGTCACAGACTCTGGAGCACCATGAGCTGCCTGGCACTGAATACTGCCCTGCCAGCTGCAGTGGGAATCACCAGAGATCCCTCGAGTGTTTAGCTCACCATTTAAATGTAACATCCTTTAATATTTAAAAGACTGGAGAATCTAATTAACCCTCCTCAAGGATTTAGTACTTTCTTTCTTACTCTTTAAAAAGATAATTGTGGTTTGGGATTACTTCTTTTGCATTTTGAATTCATCTTAAACGCTTACGGGGATGTTCTTCAAGTTTAACACAACTGGTGTGTATTAGCAGCTACATTTTCTGGCAGAGCTGGAAATTTGAAAGACTAGAAATGCCTGCCAGGCTAGAAAAGCAAAAGTAGGAAATACTGCCACGTTCCTTCCAACGTAATTCATTAGCCTGAAGTTCAGTTAGGCGCTACTGGTTATTTGCTATAATCACTTTGCTTTATCTCAGAGCCTCGAAGCTCATGGAAATAGGATTGCAGAGAAAACGTGGAGATGCTGCCTGAAACTTCGAGGCATTGCAAGATGCGACTGTGCTTAGCACAGCTCTCCTCTGCTGCTGTTCACGTGGATACCTAAGGGGAGAGAAATCAATAAGGCAATTATATTTACAGCTATGCATTCTTGATAACAAAATCACCATGCTCTTGGGGGCAGTACATCAGGTGCAGAGGCTTCAGTGTGTGTCTGGACTCAACAGGTCAATATTAATTTATAACTTTATTTATTACCCATTGGGGCTGGNTTTTTTTTTTTTTTTGAATGATGTACTACCCTCACATCACTCTGGAAACTAGGCTATCACCTTTGCTTTCTCCCACATAATAAAGCAGAAATGACTGATTATTTTTACACTTCGGCATCTGAAAGATGCAGAAGCTGATGTGGTGCCTTAGAGATCTACAACCAGAAAAGCAGAAGGGGAACGCTTGCACAGTACTTTTTTGTGTATTCACTGTGCTGTCTCAGGAACAATTGCAGCCACTCCAGGTGCTATAATGCATCAAAGTACAAACAACAACCAAAATTTATGGAAACCATTTATTCTTAGGAGCAAGGGAGACTCTTTGGTTAGTTTCTCCAGGTGAAAAGAGTCAGGGTTGTTACGTAGAAAATGTATGTTCATCCCCAATACTGCAATAAACAAATCTAACAGAGGAAATAACATCAGTGTGAACACCTCTGTGTTGATTTTTTAGCTCCAGGTGCTGCACTGGCAGCCAGATTTTAGTCTGAAACTGCTTTCCTCTGTGTTTGCAGTGCACAATTCAGAGGGCTCTGGATGAAAGCAGGCTTTGCTTCCAAAATACACTTTAAAGCAGACATTCCTGTCTCATGTAGAAGTCTAGGTGAAAAAAAAAGTATTTAAGAGGAAGAGTTCTTATTTTGAAAGACATTTCATAGAGTTTTTACATCTACAGCAAAAGTATTCTTTTACAGCTTTTTTTCTTTGTTCTCTGCGAAAGTCTATGAATAGAATATTACTACTGTTAAAGAAATACATTCATTATATATTATTAGTTATTAATATATATTTTTATTATATAAATATGCCACTGATATAGTGATGCAGAGATATCTGTAGAGAAAATTATATTATGTTTTATTTACATTTATTTATTTCTGAGGTGTAGTCTTCTACTGAGTAAAATTCTTGAGTCATTTTTCGGATTAAGACAAAAATTTTCCAAGCTTACCAGTGTTTAAGGAGTTTTGTTCTCCTTCTTCAGAAAAGGAGGGGGAAAATGGGGTTTTTTAGTCTTCTAAAAATAAAAAGCTTTTCCTAAAATGTTTCTGTGCTTTACCTGACCTGAGTTTCTCATGAAAGATCCATCTCTTTTATTCAGTTCATTGTTAACTTTCCTAAAACTGAGTGTCCAGGCATGAATGTGAGCTACTCTGCACAAATTATAATTCAGCTTCTTCCAATTATAATGCATATAACCCCTAACAGCAGTATATCTTTTTACAACCAAATTGGCAAAGTTGTGGCACTTTACATACCTCAGTATTTTTTTCCGTGGAATAACATGTTCAGAAAAATAGATTATGAAGGAAGAAAAAGCAACACTTCTGCAGTCTTACTGATCAGGAAATTTTCAGAAAGAACATATAAATCAGAGTAAATTTTAAAGTACTTTTTTCTGTCATTAAGTACTTGATGGTTACAAAGCAGCTGTTAGGTCTATGAGATTAATATAAATACCTATACATTTATAAATCACTTTATCATTAAATTATTTCTTTTTTCTTTTTTTGGAAAGAGGTTTTATATGTTAGACAGTGTAAGAATCTTCATTTAAGTTTCCAGCAATTCTTGCAATAACCTAGCCAGCCTGTCTGCCATTTACCCCTTATATGTTGCACAACACAGGAAGCTGTACATGCTTGCAAATGGTAAAATATATTTTAACATGAAATATAACTTTAATTTTGAAAAAAAAAGCCCAAAAAACATATATGCTATGTACTGTATCTTGAATATTTGGAATTATTTAAATTGTTATTTCTTTATCACCTTTGTACATTTTATATTAAATGCAAGCAGATTTGACCTAAAAATCTTCTTCTACACCATTTTCAGACTTTTGGTAATGTTCAAATTGTAGAGAGTTTTGAGCTGCTAATGACTCCACCCAGCACTGTCTGCAGACAGGATGGAGCACAGTTACCAAAATGTCATACTGACAGATTTCAGTCATGTTTTCTTCTAATGTGTCAAAATCATTTTTTCTGTTCTGCATTGGAACATAAGTGGATAAACGATGGCAGATGTATTTATAGAACCTGATGTTTATTTCAAAATCATGCCTTCCTTTCACAGCCCCACTTGAAAGTCCGGGACGAATGAAATTTTTTTTTACAGTAAATTTCCTGCTATGGAGTTGTTTCCTAAGCCTCTGATGGAATATCCAACAGCTCGAACCTGAAAGGTGTTATTGGCATCACTGATCATTGAAAATATGAACCTGTGAGTAAATACTGGTAACAACACTCAGCAGCTGTTAGTATTTAAACGTGCCAATTAACTTATCATTAGGGCAAATTACTCACTGAGCTCTACAACGTTGTGTCTCACCTGCTACACATCCGGTGCAGTCATTTTAAAACAAGTCAGGTATCTCTGCTGTTTTGCTGTCATTTTTGTGCATAGAGGGGATAACCTGATAGATATCTGCCAAAACTAAAACACAGAATAAAAGGATCTTCTTTCTTCTCACTTACACAATTGTACACCCACCAGCCACTCTCTCTGCTCTCTTTCTCTTTGTTTCCTTGCATTTGCTGTCGGGTTGCTCTGGGATTTCTTGCCTCAGTAGTGTTGCCTCCACTCCAGCCCCGGCTGGAGTGGCGATTGCTGCTCTGAAACTGTGGTTCTCATTTAAATATATCTGAGAAATAATGTCAGCTAGCAGGGGCTGTTCAGGTGCTGCTTCGGTGTCTGAGACAAAACCCTGAAATACAGGTGCAAAATCAGGATGTGGCATGTGAAATAAGCATAGATAAGTTATATAAACTTAACAACCTGCAGATAGAAGAGATTCACAGGCTGGTCTGGTTCTGGCCAGCATGACCCTTTTTTGCCCTACAGAACCAAAATTCCACTCAAAACGCAGCAGAAATCCTTTATACTTTTCTGTGTGATTTAGTTATACTTTACTCCTCTAGAAACACTGATTATTGCTTTTACTGCATGGCCAAGGCACACGTCTGTGCTGCTGGAACAAAATCCATCACCTGGGGCTTGTGCTGAGCCCTCCTGAGCGCTGAAAATTCCGTATACAGGAAAAAACCAGAAACACTTCAACGTTTTCACTTCTTTCCAAGTAGAGCACTAACTTCTGCAGAGATTTATTCATAAAGAAATTCCATTGTGGATGGAATGTGGAACAAACAGTAGTGATATTAGGGTTGGTTTACAAAGAATAAATTAAGGAATAGAGGAATAAGAGTGCAAAAAGTGGCTTCCTTTGATGCTGTGTCACTGCCTCACCTTTTTTTGCCAGGTGTGTGGCAGGATTTTGTGACGATGCCGCCAGTGACAGTGACACTCAGAGGTGTCACAGGGGGCACAGGAGGTGTGATACTGGAAAGTGGTGAGAACACTGCCTCATTATTGAGAGTCCTTTGCACCAGCAGAACACAGGGTCTGCAGAAATTAGCGGCAGGCTTCTTATTTCAGAAATGAATCGAAATAATACATGTTAGGTTTCTAAGTATCAGGGGATCAGGTTCCCAGGTCAGTTTCACTAATTTTATTCCATGCTGTTGGACATACATATAATCGCCTGTAAATGGCCTCAGAGATGGCTTCGTGGAGTTCTGTGAATAATGAAAATAAGTACGCACAAGATTTTGTTTCTAATAGTATTTTGAAGGTGGAGTCATATTCTTGCCCCCCAACGCGCTCTTATCTCATATGCAGAGCATCAAGGTCTCTAGAAAGAAATCTGCTACCTTCCCTGAACTAAAATAACTTCTAACTTGTGTTATGCTAATCACCGGCATTCACCAGAGGAGGTCGGAGAGATTTTATGGCAGGATTTTAAGTATTTCAAAGCAAAGTCAAGCACGAGCCACAGGGTGCCGCTATTCTGCCAAATAACGAACATTTCCTGCATTTTCCTTGCCCAGTGAATTCAGGACAAACAGGAAAAGTTGCGGTGATAACCCTGGAAGAGCTTAAGAGTGGTATTGCATCCCGGTGACTCCGCTTGAGGAATTACGGGGTGTATTGCGACTGCTTCACTGCAATCAGCGAAGTGATTAAAATGAGAAGAGAGATTCAGCACGAACAGAACGACAGAAGGGAGTAAAACACGGAGGCAGAGCCAGACAAGCTCTGAACAACTCTTCCTTTCCCCTCTATCACCACACAAAATTCTGATCAGATGCTTTAGTCTGTGGTTTAATTAGTGTATACCGTATTTAGACAAGCTCTTAACATTTTGAAGTTAATCCCCCAAGATCATGATGCTCCACCTGCTCTGGTGTTATGCACAGAGTTCCTAATTTAAAATCTGCCTCATTCCTGAGCTGCAAATGCCTTCTGGCAGCCTTGTCCTTCTGTACCTGGGACGACGATGAGGTTAAGTAGTAAATGGCTCTTCCCAGTGTTGCTTCAAGAAAAACTGGTCTGCACTGATCGAGTAAATCTGTACTGAATTGGCCTTGGCAGATATTAGCTCTCCTAGATCAGTAGAGATTATTTATTCAATTGCTTTTTAACCAAAGCTGCAAGTACCTTGTTAAGGAAATTGTGATGCCTTGCACTTGCTTCTTGTGGTAACCCCAAAGTGATGAAGTGCTTCCTCGTCCGTATACTGATTTTTTAATAGCTTGCAGAGATAATGTTCAAGAATAGCAGATTCTCCTGCTTCTTAATAGCCACCTTGCTGAGGAGAATGTAATTATTTTTCCATGAACTGCTGTGAAAACTTGACAAATAGAAGATTGTCCTATTTCAGCTCACCACAGTATCTAAAATTTTTGGATTTATTAATTTCTGTTGGTTACACTTCTCATCTTAGTGTTGGCTAAGAACTGGAACCTACCTCCCACACCTTTTACTGAGGTTCTGAAATAGGAATGGAAACCAGGCCTCAGCACCTCCTCATGGCAGTTAGGCTAAATAAAAAAAAAATTGCATTTCAAGTAACTAGTATGGGTAGAACACTGCCATATTTATTTCTAAAATAGCTGCTAGGAAGAAGTCATGGAGTGCAACAGAGTGGGATTAGCTGGGCTAAAATATACCAAACCCACCTATGTAGTATTTGGTATTTAAAACTTACGAGGTGGCAAACACTAGGATAAGAATTGAAGCATAAACAGATAAAAATTACTTTAATCTTGCACTTGTTCCTATTTAAATATATAACTATTTTCTTTATAAACTTCCCACCTGTCTGCACAATTAAACATAAATATCATTGAGATTTTATTTGTTTGTGTTCAGTAACATACAGTATTTGTAGTATCATTCTATAAAATTCTGCAGAATTACCCACCCCTCCAAAACTATTAGGCAAATGTTAGAGCAGTACTACTAAAAATAGTGAAAGTAGCACTAACAACCCATTGTAGAGTCTATGGGCACACCATTTCAGCCACTGAAAGTAACCAGAGGTGCAAAGACAATGAGAAAAACGTTATGCCAATTATTTAATTGACCAGTTTTTCAGACAATGTTAATCTACAACCAGAGAAAATGTCTGCAAGCCTGATGTCATTCTGTACCCATGCTAGCACACTTGTGGTTATGATTAAACCTAAGATTAAAGGTACTTAAAATGTCACATGGTTATAGGAGAACTCAAGAAATGCAAGGAACATTTGGAAGCTCATTAGACTGAAGATCTGCTAAATAAAATTACATATTACACCTGCAAAAGGTGATTCCTTGGTGGATTTATACTGTCTGGCTGAAGCTGAAGACTCCTAGGCACATTTTAAAAGAGTTAGATCTGTACTGGATATAAACTTTGAATTGTGGTTATTGTTCTGTTCTGATAAACTGGAAATCCTTGAACAGATAATTACACACAATTTTTGAGCCTCAATTTTGCCTCCTGACAAGACTCCACTTACCTCAAACCAAAGGGACATCACAGCATCAAAACTGGACTTCCTTGAAATATATGGAAAAACTCCTAAGAAGAGACCCTAAGTACTGGATCTCAGTCATGTCAGTTTAATTTTGTTCTTCAGTTAAAAGAAAGAAATTACTACAACAAAATTACTAAAACTCCACTTCAAGATCATCATCAGCATCCATCCAGATTTGTTACCTCATCTGTTATTTCATTTATTTGATCAGTAATATTGTATTGACCAAGTACTTATACACTATTCCTAGCACCCAACTCTGAATTAAAAATCTGTAAAGCAGCGTGAACTTTTCCTGCCCACACTTAACACTGTTTTCTCAAGATAACAGTTTTCTACTAGTTAACAGGAAGATAGTGAAAAATAAGACTCTAGTTCTTCACCTTTTGCCCAAGATTGCACCCTAAGGAATAAGTTTTGCATCATGTCTGAGATATTAATAAATCAGATAAATCAGGGAAAGAAAATAATTTTTTACAAGGAAGCCCTAATGAGGCTCCTTTTCCATGTAGGCTGACTTACCAAATTCCTGTCTACACAGCCCCACTGAAGCCAAATTAAGAGTTCTGCATTTTGTTTTAAACCTTCCTGCTTTTACTACTCAGACAAAAGTTAGCTTGTCCTTTGCACAGCAGTACTAACCCAGAGTTCACTAATTATTCTTGCCTACTTAGGCATCTTTTTACCTTGTTCAGAACAACTGTCTCAATATGTTTCTCTTTGTCTCGCCAAAAAAATAAATACATGCATCACACAATCCTGACACAAAACACTGAAATGCAACTGCAAAAAAGCCTGTGCAAGTGTTCTCAAAAATCAATTTTGTTGAATATCTGCTGTGTTATTTAGATGCCTGGGCAACATGCAGTCACATTCCAGATATGCTTCATGAACAAGAACTTTTCTTGAAGCTACAGGCTGCCTGACAGCAGGGTCCTCTTTCTTGCCTTGAATATGAAACAACAGTGGAAGTAGAAGAAAACCATAAAAAAAGAGGTCAATATATATAGTAAACAGTAAAGGCACCAACTGGCTACCTGTTATGCGTCCCATTAGTTTCTGAAATACTGAAAACAGCTTTCTCAAACACAAATAGAAAGTAGCAGAAAGCCTTTCTAATGACCTGAAGCATTGCAGACAAGAATCCTAAATGTATAAATAGTAAATAAATTTGTTTATCAATAAATAAGTAAATAAACAAATGGTTTAGAGATGCTGTATGACATGATCTAGGTAGACCAGTGAAAGAGAGAGATGAGTTTAAGGGTTTGCCCAGTTATCAGTCTGACAAGACACACTGTGGTGATATTCCACAGTTGACAGAATAAAACAAGATGGCAGTGGAGAGGGAGGCAAACGATGTCTCACTCCTGCAGAACTGAAAACCAAACGAACAGGAGGAAAAAAAAAAAAAAAAAGAAAAAGAAAAGAAGTACTTAACTAGCTATATTTTTATTTGGACAGTAGAGATGTCGAGAATAAAGAATTTTCAGCTTAAAACAGTAGCTGAACCTGTGTTTGAGGATTCATTCACTAACAGAGAAAGTGCTGAGAAAAAAAGAGGTGAATATTGTGGAGCCCTCCCTCCTTTACCTATTTTCAGCCCAGTAATCCACACATCTGCACAGAGAGCTGATCAGGAGACATAGGAGTCATTAGAAAACAATACATTCTTTCTCCTTTATGCCTACTGAAAGCCAAGCAGTCTTGTTAAATGTTACTTCTGGATTAAAAATTGACTTTTGGGTAGAAAGAACAAGATGCCTGCACGCTGTTTTTTTAAACTATGGGAACTCCAGTATAACCTCTCCAGGTAAGTGTTGAATCTCCAGTGAAGTACTGAATGAAGACACAGAAATACCCTGAAATTAAATCAAACAGGAAGAACAGAGGGGGTGAGCAGGATGATATAGCTGCACTGATTAGGAATAAAATGAAAAGTTCATCTTTTATAGCACCTGTGCAGAAGTTACAGCAGGACTGCTTTAATTGGAAATGCTGCTGAAATAAAATTGCCATCCTTTCTGGCTGTTTATTTTATGTAGATCTCAGAGCAGTCGATAAAGTATGATGAGAAACTTTATATCATTGTCCTGTTACCACTTTCCTGCTGTGGGATCATAATTACAGCAACACCCACGGCAGGAGTCAGCTCATCATGTGTCTCTCTGCATGCTGAGAAAAAAACCACATTGTTAGAAGCTTAGCTCTGAATAGGGTTTGAGATCAGCTCCACTCAGAGATCCACACAGCATACCACAATTGATTTTTTGCTGCTGTCAAACCAAGTTCTTGAGATGTTTAGGCGAGGACAGTCTATGGCTCCACACATTTTTGGTAACATAGGCTTTTACAACAGAAAGTCAGAGGTCTCATCTGTGGAAGAAATCACAGTAACATCATGTTGTGCCAGATCACATTTTGGACAGAAAAACAACCCAGGAAAAGGCCTAGCAGCAAATGATGAAGACATTTTTCTGTGACTTTAGGTACTTATTTAAGAAAAGAACAGTAAATCCACAAGGAAGCCTCTCCCATACTCTGGAAAAGTTCTCTTCAGGAGACAGGCTCTGTATGAATTTTGAAGCTGCACCCATTTGCCTTTGTTCATCTTCCATCTTGCTGATAAAAGAAAGATTTTATCACAAAAATCACTCGTCACATCCCTAGACCTGGAAACCCTTCTGCAGCTGAACCACTACGAGCATTCTGCTGTATCAGATTCAATGCACCTTTCAGTTTTAACTTTGAAATCATCTTATAATTGATTAAAAATCAACACAAAACACAACACTGCTGCGGTTATAAACTTAGCAAAACACAAAACACTTACAAAAAAAAAAAGTCCATGGCATTAAAGGGAATGGGAACATAGATTATGGTGGTAGTCAGTCAATTAATTTACTGAGTAGCAAATGGGGAAACAGCAGAAAGAAACAAAATATCCCTGAAAAAAAATCATGTGAATACAAATCATGATTTGTATGCCACGTGCTGATTTTAATCAGATAGTTAGGTTTAAAACAGTTGTAATTTCAAGCATAAAGGCACAGCTTTTTTATTCAGGTGGGTTTCAAAATACAGAGTTTTAACACTCTAACACTTCTTGTTAGCTTTTTAGCAAGGGGGCAGAATATGACTTAATTGTGTTTCACTATAAAGTAATCAATTAGGAATAAAAGCAAAAATCAACTTTTGCATGATAATAACTATATTTGGCATTAATTTGAAAGAGTGTAAGGTAGTAGAAGAACATCGATTTCCTTCAGAAACCCATATTATGTGAGAGAAAAGAAACACATTTTATATTAGTACTTCGTTACTTAACACATCATTGCAAAGTACATCGTTAGCCTGAAAAATAAGTTATTTGTTCTTCATTTGAAGACCATAGCAGAGCCTCACACTCAGTCTTTTTCCTCATTTTCTTTCAAACTGTAAATGTTTTTTTCAAGTGATGAGGCTTGCAGGATATTACAAGGAGAGGCTCTTTTTGCCTTGAGAGACAAAGCACAAGGGAGATATTTCCAGGAAGAAGGTATGAATGTATAGGAGTGAAATGAAATTTCTGCTGTTCACTTTATAATGCCAAACAAATGCTATTTGTTCACGTGTCACTTACGTGCAATCGAAGGCACAGTGAGCATGTGATGGGAAAATTTTGGTTAGCAAAGTGACTGCTGCAACTCTCACATAATTTACATGGCCCGAAATTATACACATTATTTCACTGTCCTGTTATTCTTCAACTATATAACCTCAGAGATGAGGGGAGTAGGACTTTTGCTGACACCATCTACCTGAGCAGCCTTAATTTGTTTGAAAATAAGTGCTTATCCTAGATCCCATAAAAACTTCCATCTCGCTCAAACACTCTCCACTGAGCTGGATTTTATGTAAAGTAAATTTGACTATTAAAAAAGCTGCTAAACACAAACCTTTCTTAGCACTCAGAGCAAACATACCACAAATTATTTTCTGTGCTGCATGCAAAAGAATGGCCTGACCCGAAGCTTTTTAAAGGGGAGAGAAAGAACAGCATTGATTTCCAATGGGCTCTGGCTTAGCCTGGAACTGAGTGCTCTCTTGGTGCTCAGTAAATTAATGGTTGGATACCATGTGCCACCATGGCAGTGTTCCAGTAGAAAACAGTAGATACAAAAATAAATTCAAAGTGCTGCCCAAATCGCTATTACACAACGTGTCAATTGTGTGTCACCATGTTTAATGCTCCGATGATCCTTGGGCTAGCAGACAGCGAAAAGTTCATGGGCAGGCAGTCCCCTCCCTTCTGTAGGTCATTTGGGCAAATGAAAATGCTCCTCCACTGGCATTCATCTTTTAAGGAACACATTATAGGAGTTTT
>VZTF01006974.1:313555-327627 GCA_013397755.1 Cnemophilus loriae | reverse complement strand
TTTTTTTTTTTTAAATTCTTTTTCCTTTTAATTGCTGGGGGCCATGTGGCTCTTTGCAGATATGAAACTACTCAGTGATGTACTTGCACATGTCAGAGGAGTTTAACTTTCAATGCAAAGCAATCGTTTAAACTTAAATTTAACCCTGTGTTGCACCCTCTTGGGCTGCTGATGGTGCATGCAGGATGTTTACCAAGTAGTGTCTCAGCTTGGGACTGTACAGGGCAATCCAGCCATTCCCAAGTCATGAAACCAGTGAAAGCAGAGCATGTCCATCTATTAGTGACATCTTGTTTTGGCAAGGATGTTTACAGCCCGTCCAAGGTCCACTGGAATAAACAGGAAAACTCTCACTGACGATGACCCGTGTCCATGGGCTTTGGACCAGTGCACAGTGTTGGAAGTGTGCTTTGCCAAGTGGAACTCTGTAGGTCACCCTCCTACTGCCCCCTTGGCTCGTAAGGGGAGTGGGATGAGGTGGAGAGCGGTGTCAGACAACAACTTGTGGGTCTGTGGCTTGCTTTACCTAAATATGTTTGTTAATTGCATGTGTGTTCCTTAGGGACTCAATGTGTCATTGATCTTTAATTAATTGCTAATGGCTTAATCTGCTGCTGTTTGCGAGGCTGGTGAGGGAAACTGCAGCCTGTCTTCCTGCAATAATTATTATTGTGACGGCATCTCGGGGTGTGCAGTGTCTGCTCCGAAACTCCCAGGTCGTGGGGTGCTTGTGTGTGGGGGTTTACAGGCATCAGGCTCACCTGGGAACACACAGATCAGCTGGCCGCCAGATTTCCCAGTCAGAAGGGACCTTGTCTAACATGTGTTCTGATCTCTTGCTCATCACAGGCCACAGGATTTCACAAATAAATTCTGCATCAAGCCCACGACTTCCGTGAGGTCTCCGCTTGCCCTTATGGACAGGCTCCATCCATGGCAGGGGTTCAAGCATGTCTGAGCCACTGCCTAGTGGCTCACAGGCTTGAGCTCTAAAAGGGTGAGTAATATCTTCCATTTAAAATGGCTGTAATTAGGCTGAGAGCTGTTTTGGTCTATCAAAATACGGTTTTGCAAATAATGCCTATTAAAACACATCAGGGTAACTGCAGTCGTTGTGGCATTTGTGTTGGCAGAGCTACTTTCTCTTTGAATTTTTATAGACTCTTTGTCTCTGCAGCAGATGCAAAGAGTTTCTGTAGTAGCAGGAACTTCATCTATGTTTGGAAACACATCTGCATAGTGTGTTCTTTGCAGTCCTCCAGGGTGTCTTGATACAAATTTTAGGGGTGGCTGTTTCCGAATGATGTTCTGAACAGATTCATCCTCAGACAATCATTGATCAAATGACAATATTACCCTAAAGATGTCTCTAGCTAGTTGGAGCAGGCCCAGAAGAGCCATTGTGGGCATCCTTCCCATAAGATAAAACAGATTACAGACCAGTGAAAAGTATCTGAGAGCATCACAAAAGTGGTCACGGCAGATTTCCGCTGCCAGGAGGGTGTCCTGCTTTCCTTATAGAAGCTGGCAGGAAGAAATGCTGCTGCTGCTGCTGCTGCTGCTTGGACCCATGGTCTGAAAGGGAGGGAAATTATTTGTGACACAGCGCAGGAAGGCTTGTCACAAAATCAAAGTGCTGAAAACCACCGAAGTGATAATAAGAACGCTTATCAGGGAATTCTTGCACTGCTCCCATGTCATCCTCGCTGTGTCAGTCCCCTCGGTGCTGTGCTGTACATGTTTTTTGGTGTTCTTACTGTGATACACCCCTCCACACAGCACAGAATCTCATATCTTTCTTTCTTGTGATTGCTGAACCTGTTTCCACAGCAATACAAACCAACAGGAAAGAAAAAACAATTATCTGGTATCTCTCTCACCTTTCTCTGAGTTAAGCTTTGTGCAAGGCAATGTAGACCAGAATTAATTACTAATCCTAATTATACTTGGAGATATTGATGATATTTTCAATTTCAAATTTATGCATCTGCAGCTTCTTTTTCTTTTTTTTTTGTCTTCACTGCAGCAACAAAGCCAGCAAAGCTCTTAAATGCATGCCTATTTTAAGCCTGCTAGCAGTCCCTTTGACTTAATTCAGCTGAGTGGCCCAGGGTGGCCCAGGGCAATTGTTTAATATAAAATTCTCTCTGTCCTGATGGCAGTCAAAGTTGTGGTTTTGTCAGGGTTTTGAGGCAAGGGGAGTGGGGGAGAAGGGAAGAAGTTTTTTATTCCTGAAGCCTAACACAACTTGGCCAAGCTCTTCTATGTAAACTCTCAAAATGGGGATTCTTGTATGTTAAAAATTCTGGTGTCTTGGTGCTTGCTTCAGCCCTGCAAAAACTCAGGTTTTTATGTGATACTCATTCATTCCAGACAGTTTTAGAAACCCTTCTTCATTCCCACAACACTTAATTATACTAAAACCACTGTTAGATCTGTTTCTGACCTGGAGTGTGTCCATGCCTTGGCACTTTAACATCCTTCCACACATCCTTATCTTCATCTTTTTTCTGCCTTAAGCTCTTTCACTTTCCTGGTGGTTTTTTTTTTCCCATTTCACCAGTATTTACCTCACAGTTCTTCCTTCCTTGATAGCCTTCCCCTGCTAAAATGTAGCTGGCAGAACCAGAATATTCGCCAACTTCATCATTCTGCTTTTGTGGCTTTTGTGTTTTCCTCTTCTCTGTTCAGAGTCAGCCTGAACACTCTGAGCAGCTCAGGACAAGGAGTCCAGTCACCTTTCAGTGTTTGTCCCCATGCCTGGACATCAGCCTGCACTTCTGTAGTGATCCCAGTGATATTTCTCTAATTATGCCTCAGAGAAGTGTGCCAGTGGAAAACTGCTTGTTTGGTTTCTAGTAGGACTAATCTGGGGGACAATTCAGCACCCAAATCTGGACCACTGTGAGTTACCAGTGGAAAGGATGATTTTTTTAATTTTATTTTATTTTATTTTATTTTTGTTTTGATATATGGATGTTGTAACAAATTCTCATCTAACAGCAGTGCATTTGTTATGCTCTCTTCTGAGAAATTAGAAATTCTGATTACTGGCATGCTTCTTTCCTAACAACCAGCTCTCTCTTGTAGTTGTCACTCTGGTTTGCTTATACCACAGATTAGCAATATCAGGCTTATTCCTGCTGGTGAAACCCAGTGCTTGACATCCTGGTATCTCAGAATAAACAGGAAGGGTGAGGGGGCTATTTATAAAACAGGTCGTAGCCAAAAACCTTGTAGCAAGTATGAACTGGCGAAGAAAACAAGGAATATTTGAAAGAAATGGCAAAAGAGTCCACCTGTCTTTAAATTCAGTATTAAATTGAAGTTATGAGCAAATCTGTCCCTGATATTACCATGTGGTAATATGCATGTATATCTGTTTGTCTTTTGTCTCTTTTGAAATGCTCTTCTGTTTTTTTGTAAATTGATATTTGGTCCCCAGCACTGAAGCTACCACCATAAGGTATCTGTGTTAAATTTTAAAATTACCTCCATCAATTTTAGCAATCTCCACTCATTAAATGTATGATGTAAAGAGTTCTAACATGCCATTTCCTAAGAGTTTCTGAAATACCTTTAAGCAGGTGTATTTCAAGCTGCTTTCACCTCATTTTGGAGGTTTGGGTGAGCAGGGTTTTGGGCAGCAGTGGCAGGGGAGTTGCAGAGGTTTTACTCATTCACACAGAAATAGTCCTTTCTCAGCTCACTTACAGGTCAAAGCTAGCAAAAAACACCAGAGATTTTGAGTGGGCTTTGCCAGATAAATAATCAGTATAACTCCAGCCAGTCTTCAGAAAGGTAATTGTCATACAACCAACTATTTAAAAGAAAGAGAGAGAGATTTCTAAATCTGAATACCTGTGATACAAAAGTATTAACATTTAAGATAGTATTTTAGTCCTAGTGATTATTCAAAATGAGGTTTTATATTTTCCTTTTGATTTCCAAAGTTGTAAGTGACTTTTCCTTGTACTTCTGCCCCTTTTTGGATTGAATTCTGCTGTCTGCACCTCAGTGTCTGTGTGAGGAAATTCGCTCTCGTTCAGCCGCTGCCAGTGTAAATTCAAAGAGCAATTTCTAGACAGTTTTGAACATTATGCCCCTAATACTTTTTATCAGAAACACATAAGAAATGCAATTCTGCTATCTCTGTGAGGATATTATTAGCAGAGTCCTCATCATCTTTGCACTGTCCTTACTGGACTCTTAGCTTTGTGTTAAGAGCTCTTCTGGAGGCATTCCATAAAATTAAATGGAGATTAAAACTAATTGGTTTCCATGTAAGCCACTGTAAAAACTTGAATAATAAGTTGAGGAAATTGTCTTTTTGAAAGGGTTTCTTTTCTTCTGCTGTTGAAAAATTTTATCACAAAAGAATTATTTTCCTCTCCCATCCTATAAAACTTTTACTAATGACAAAGAATCATTCATTATATATTTTAAAAGAAAACTGTAAACAATGGAAATAAGAATCAATGTGATTATTGAGCATCATTTATATCCCCAAAGTTTCAGTGATGCAAAAGCCAATTACAGGAGCACTTCCAGTATCTAATTTATTATATTTTGCTGATATTAGTCATGGTGAGTTTCTGGCTAGAAAGATGAAAAATGCAAGTTTTCATATTTAAGATCTGATATTTAAGCTTTGAAAATCCCACGAAAATAAATGGAACGAGGAGGTGATTCAGTGGTGTAACATGGGACAGGAAAGGTCACAGCTTTTAGAAGCCAAACCAGTGCATTTTGTGACCTTTGCTGTTGGCCATTGGTGCTCATCTGAAAGCCAGTATGGGCTGACTTTCTCTGCCTAGGAACAGCCCCAGGAAGAACTTTTTCTTTAGTCATTCCCCATTATCTGCAGAGAGATTATTTCCATAGTGAGGGAAATTAAGGGTGCTGTAGGTTTTTCTGCTGATGACCAAATCTTTGCAGCTGCATCTTCACTGGGGCTTCTCTGATTTTTGAGTCTTCTCATCTCTGCCTCTGTTTCCTCGTAGAGCAGCTGAGTCTTGGTATTCATTCTTATCTGAAAATACATTTAGAAGGGATTAGCTGAGGCATGGGAGTCAAGACACTTTTGAAATGCATGGCATTATAATCTGAAATAATTCAGTGCCCCTGTTAGGAATAGTTTTTAATTTCATCCACTCATGATGAGAAGTGAGAAATATGCTGTCAAGGGGAAAAATACTTACATGTCATCAGGTAAAACTAGGTAGCTACTTTTACTTAAATTCCTGGGTTTCTTGACATTCTGTTTTACTTAGTTAATCTTAGCTGTTAGGTGTCTGTTGCCCAATCTAAATATCTGGCTTGTGTTTAAGTTGAACATGATCACTTTAAGAAATTTGCCAGTGTTTTGTTTGCTCACAGTTTAGTCAGAGAACCCAATGGCTATTCAGGTTTTTTTTTTCCTCTACGATGTATGAGTATTTTAAATGGAAATCCTTGATAAAAGGTGTTTGTATATTTAGTATCAATGAAAGGTTCCAAACTGACCTGTGAGCCAGAAGGGGAGAGGCAAAGATGCTTTCTCAGATCCATGAGATCCTCAACATTCTGTAGGAGAACCTTCAAGATTTTACAGGAAGGGAAAAAGAAACTGAATCAGTTTATGTTTGAAAATTGCAGTTATTGGGAAAAAAAAAAAAGATAAAAGAAAAAAAAGAGGGGAAAATAAACTTGATATTAATTTAAGCAGAATTTTGGAGCAAAAAGAAATCTTTTCTGCATCCCAGCTGCTCACAGGAGTATATTTACTAGTGCCAGACTGAGACTGCCTCTGGTTACTGATAGGAACCATCCCCTCATGCTAATTTAGGTGGTTGAATAGATGCCCAAAACCCTGGGGTTATTTAGATAAAAGCAGGTAGAGTTATGCAGCAATGACTGAATTTGAATTTGTTATGAGAGAGACTCATCATTCACTCGCTGTAAGTCCTGAGCAGAAACAATCCAAGCTGACAAACACAGGGTACACCATGCAGGTGGCTGCAGCAGCAGCAGCCTGTAGAAACTTATTTTTCTCACATTTTCACATACAATTCTCTGGATTAAACACTTTTAACTTCAGGCAATTCTCTTTAAATCAGTCTCCCTGTGCCTCCCCTGCCTCCTGCCCTCACAGTGAGTAGGTTGTAGGTTTTTGGGGGATGACGTGTGCTGGCCAAAGGGTTTTCCACAGCACATGCTGTCATGCCCAGCAGTAAAACCTTGGGTGGGGGAAGGTGGATTGAGGGTGTTGTCCCATAAGTGGCATGAAGCTTTCACTGACTGTGATATTTATTGGGATCAGTAAACACAAATAAATAAATCAATACTGTTGTGAAGCTGTGACAGCCCAGGCAGTCTGAGGCATTTTAGAATTGGTAATTTTATAAAGAGCTAGTGTAGAAAAAGAGTTGTACCATATTTCACCCCTGCAGCGGGATTTCTTCCAACGTTTTAACTTTTATCCAATGATCAGGTTATGGCACCAGGCAGTGGCTGCCAGTCTCCACTGGGACCATCTCCATCATTCCTTTTACTTCTGTCTGAAGCCCCTGTTCCAGATTAGCTTCATGTTTCACCTGTTGAACTGCTGAGTCCTGTCCACACAGCTGAGTGCCACCCTGGGAACACGGTGGCAAAACAAATCTTTGTTTTTCTTTGCTGTGAGTGCCACCACTAAACGCAAGCTGAAGGCTGTTTCTGTTCTGTTCAGTGAGGTAATGGGTAACAAGCAGAGAATTTGAATGCTGCCCTACAGGCAGTTAACTGTAGATTGCTCTAACCTTGTTTTTCCCACTGGACACAGCAGTCCTTGACACTGATTTGTCACCTTCTCTTTGGATGCCTCCATGGAACTGAATTAAAACCAAAGTCCCACATAACTCTGCCTGCTTGATGCCTCTCTTCTGCAGTGTGTTATATCCACTTGTATCATCTCTCTGGCCATTCAGGCCTGTCTCATTCCATCCTTTGACTGAGTCTCTTGTAATCATCTCTGTGTTTCCATTTGTGCTGCCATATGTGGGAAGCTGTTCATGATGATGTCCTCCAAAGGTTCTTGCTGGTGCAGTGCAAATGGACAAGATGACTTCAGGAGGTCCCTTCCAACCTCAGCCTTTCTGTGATTCCACTTGGAAGAGCTATCCTCGACCCCTTGTCCAGTAGTTTTCAGCATTATCTATGTGTAATTAGAGCTGACTGCCCTTTTTAGTTAAGCACCAGTCCTATCTCATCAATAATTACTGTAGCACTATTAAAGGGGAATTATCTAGATGTGAGCACCATTTGCCTAAATAAGCTGTCACAAATTTCCTCTAATTTACACCCTGTTGCTTTATTGTATTTGGATTATAAATGCCCTCGGCTGAGGAGTTTACTTATTATTCCTGTTTGGAAAATATCTCATATATTAGCACAACCAATAAGAAACAAGCAGCAAATCACCTTTGGCTGCAATGCCACTATCAGCACTTAGCTGTGGCCTTCCAGAGGAGTGTTGCTGCAGGTTTGCACGTGGTGTCCATGTGTTCACGTGCTGACAGAAAAGCTGGAAAGCCAAAATGAAGCTTCAGACCTAATTGAGGCTGAGGGTCTGCACGAGCACTGTCACCCGTCCTGCTGTCACCAAACAAGCTGCTCCAGGCCACGGGGGCATTTTGAGACTCTGACTTCACGTGTTGCCAAGAGGATTTCCAGAGCTAACAGCGGCTGAGATGCACTTTTGCAGGTGGTGGTTTCCTCTTTACTCTCTGGATATTTGAAAAATTGTTGAGGTAGCAGAGGACACGGCTTGGGAAGTATGACTTCATATTAATGTGTGTCTCCTACCTTAAAGTTTTGGATGGTAAAAATGGTGGGGTCTCATTTAACCTGAAAAAAAAAAAAAAAGTAATTATTTATTTATCTCCGAACTGCTGATTAGTCCCTGTAATATTCAAGATGTTTAAGCATCAGCATAGATCAACAATAGCAGTGCTTAGAAATACAGGTTTCAAGGCTGTGCTGTTGACTTCCCAGCCTGTGTTCAGTAACTGTACTTCAGAAGAATGAGGATACTTTAAGTTTGTTCACTGAGGGAGTTTATAGGCTCATGGTGTCTGCAGGTGATCAGTTGTAATGTGAACATTCTCTGTCCTGTGCATATTCTGTAGAATAAATATAGTAACCTGTAAACATGTGAACTTTCTTTAAAATCTATTTTCCTTCCTTTCTGAACTTAAAAACCAATTCTGTCTTGGTGCTGCTTGTGACTTAATTAATTTTTTAAGGGAATCCTTGTGAATAAAATCTTAGTACTGGTGTTAGGATTTAACAGATTTCTTACTGGCAGGCATAATGCTAAAGAAAACTTGAATTATCCTTTGGCTCTAGTTTGAACAGGGAATCTCAGACAACTTTTAGAGCTTCACCTTTCCCGGAGTGCAATCAGTGGTGCCAAGGAGAGTTCAAGGGTTTTCTGGGCATTTGTAAACAGGGCAGAGGAGAGGGCTCTTTCATCTTACCTAGGCAGTTTGCAGTGGAGACATGTCAGAAATCTGTAAGAATTTCAGAAAAAAAAAAACCCTTTCAGCAGCATCCTTGCATCTATGTAAGGACAAGTTTAAGCCCAGAGTTACGGATACATTGGATTTACAGACACAGCAGGCACAAACTGCAATGCAAACAGACCTGCATGTCCTACCTCTTTTAAAAGAGCAGTTCTGTGTGTTGTGTGATCCAGCTGGTCTATTAGCAAAAGCTGAAACTCCTCCCTTTTCATGTCTTTTAGTTTCTCTGCATGGTGCTGGAGCAGCCAGCAGAAAGTCTACCACCAGAGAAAACGTGGGGGTTTAAAGCAGGAGACAAAATCTTGAACAGAAATAGTCCTTCAGAAAACTGTAAATTAGTACAGAAAGAGATCCTGCGAACAAACTGCTGTCTTCTTTAAGGAAGAGTTAAATTCTGGCTCACTCTGATCTTCCCCACAATTTGCTGTGGCTGTGTGAATGTTTTGTAGGAATCAGCAGAAGGCTGGTGTTTCTCCCCTAAATTGTGGTAAATATAAATATTCTCAACCTCTCTCCCTTCCTCTCGATTTAACAGGACTGAATATAAGTCTTTGCAAATCTCTTTCTAGTACACTGAGATATTTTTCCTTTTCTATTCCTCTCTCAGTTCTGAAACTGCAGCTTCCTTGTAGAAAAGGGCTTTGGGTATTTTCTGATGTTTTTAATGCCTGGATGAATCTCTGCTTGTCCACGTGGTCACACAGACCTTCTCAGAATGAAAACCTGGCAGTTTTCAGGTGAAACCAACACTTTCATCCCAGAAAGGAATCTGAGAGAGCACGTTTGGACAGACTGGAATGGGAAGTGGAGCATAAGCTTAGCAGCAGTGAACATGAACTGAGCTCAGTGCAAGTTCAGGTGGAAAACAAGGCTCTGTCTAGAGACGCTTTGGATTTGTGTAATATTTGTTTCACAGCTGACCATAATGTGCTCACTTTTGGTTATGTTGCTCAGAGCACAGCTCAGGGTAGGTGGTGCTCTGAAAAAGTGATGAGAAATTGTCCTACAGAACCCTGCTGCTCTATAAACTAACTAACTTTTACACTTCATTTATACTGAATATTGCTGCCGTGGCAGCGTGGCCTCTGGAGAGACCAAATTCAGCCTAGCAGTTAAAAAGGGAAATTTGCCAGCCTATTCCTGCCACTGCAAGTGGGAGGAAGGCAGGCAGTACTTCCTTCCACCTCGGTTTTACTATTTGTAGAATGAATATGACTGCCTGAAAGTGATAGTTTAATATTTCAGTATTGGTCCACTTTGCTAGAAAGGTTGTAGGAGCTTTGCATGCTACCCATAACTTTAGTAAACTGACAAGAGCAGAATTTGTTTATCTGTGATGGTCAAACCCTGCAGGATATCTTCTAAGGCAGTACCAGATATGCTGTCTTACTTCAGGTAGCCTGCCAGACTTCTACTTGTAGATTATTACCCCTTTCAGCAGTGATCATCAATCACTGGGTTTTTCTTAATGGTAGGGAATGAATGATAGCCAAAGGCAATAGTGATTTGTCTTCCCTTAGCTTTGCATTTCACTTCCCTGTGCTGAAGAAGTTACATAGTTCATTCTGCTTCAAGGTTGGCTCAGCCTTCTACGTAAAGTGGTCATGATCAAAGCTTCACTTCAGAAAGGAGTTTGAAGAGGTCATTAAAAAGGACAGAATAGCAACTCTTGGTTTTTAAACTCTGCCAGTCCTCAGTTAATTTTTGTAGTTTTACAAATGTATTCTCCTTTCCACAAAAAGCATTGAATTTTGTTTTTTGGTTGGTTTTGTTTTGTTGTTTTTTGTTTTTTTTGCCTGGATTTTGTTTTTTGTTTTGCAGTTGATGAGTTTCTGCTGGTTGATTACCATTTCCCTGTCTTCCTTTTCCCTCTGCCTTGATTTGTTACCTTTCTCTTCTGCTTCCCCTGGTCTCCTTCTTCTCTCTTATCCTTGGTGGTCTCCCCATCCACACCCCTCAGGGCTTCTCAGCAACAGCAGCTACCAGCACCTCTCAGTTCTAACTCCTGTAATTCATGTTGGCTACACAAGTTCTAGGACAAAAGGCCCTTTGCACTGCATTTTTCATGCTGACAATGATGTTTTTCAGGTGAACATAAGGTCAGCTGAATGTATGGAAGATAACAGGAATGTGTGGAAAATACAGGCACAAACTACAGTATTTAGCAGGACTGTGGTCTTGGCATCAGAGTCTTGAAAGCAAAGCTGTGCCAGCAGCACACAAAGGCTGTTGAATTACACAAGGGAGAAAAAAACCCACGTATTGGAAGAACTTATCGTTTATCTCAGTTGTTTAGCTGAAGTGAGACAGAGTCTTGGAGGCTGAGGGAAATCTGACAATGAATATCCCAGGTGGCTGAGGCTCAAGGTCTGCCCCTCTAGGAAGCCAAGGTGCTCACACAAGGTATTGGTGTGTCTTGGGGGTTTGACATGTGCACTCTGTGAGGACAGGCTGGCAACGTGGAAACCTCATCTGGGACATTTAAAGGCTGATGGCCAAACCTTTTTTTTGCAGTACGTACCAGTGCCTCATCCTATCAGAAACAGTAATGCCGTAAGCAGAATCTATTTCATCAGCCACTGGGGAAAATAATTGTCCTCTGTCGCTGTCTGCTTCTGATAAAATCCACGTATGGATCTGTGGACCTTTCCAGATGGAGCAGTAGGAAGATAAAACACAACGTCTGCTTCGTTTGTGGTCCTGTGTCCAGGCTGCCCTCCACAGAGAATTCACTATTCCAAATGTAAAACTCCAGCGCCCTGCAGTAGGTCTGTTCTATTAAATTCATTACCCCGTTGCAGATAGCAGATGGAAATACTGGTTTATTATTTAGCACGTTTTCAAGGGCACTGTTTCCTCGCTGCGTTTTGGACGCAGATCTGTAAAAAGACAACTTTTTAAGCAATGGACCGAGTTCTGGATTCGAGCCTTTCTGTGCCCCTTGTCTTGTGTCACTGTCAATGATGCAACTCCAGCACAGAGGGCACGAGGGCAGAGTCCTCTGCTCTCACAGTCTCCTGCCCAAGCAGGTGTGACCAGAAGCATTTTGGCTCCTACTTTCCTCTGGTGCAGCTTGACTTATGGTCATTCAGCACAAATCGTTGAAGTATTTCGCTGATGACCAAAAGGGAGGTAAGAATACTCTTGAATTGCTGCAAGATATTTGCAGGAACAAGGATAACATCCACAGATCCTACATTTTAGAATTGTAAATAACCAGGAACATGTATGGGATGGTGGCTGGTTACACCTGATTGTGGATCTCTGGCTGGAAGTTTAATCCTGTTATTTTCGAAAGACATTTTTACACCACATTAAAGATTTTCAAAGTTTTATGCAGCAATATAGGAGTGTTTAAAAGTGTGCACGAGGACCTTGTGCTGTTGCCAACAGCATTTCCCTGGCAAGAATAATTTTTTTCTTCCCCAGTGTGTTACATTTTGTAGCTTGGTTCACTTTATAAGGGCTCCTGGCAGGTCCTTGAACTCTGGGCTCCCTCCAGAAGAAGAAGACAAAGTAAAGCTATGCCAAACCACAGCTACTGTGCTGTTGATTTGTTCCTTTTTATTACAGGCACAAATTACAGTATTTAGCAAGCAGTCATTCCCTGACATTTGCAGCAGTGGCTTTCTCAGTGTCTATTATTAAATAAAAATAATAATAATAATAGCCATAAAAAGTCATGAAAAGCCTAAAGCAAAGTCTTGGAACTTAGTACTTACTACACATAACTTAGATATGATCTGAACCTGAATTTACTCTGTGAATTTGTTTTTTTCCTGCTTTTGTAAGGCAAGAGAGAATTTTTTTTTTTAATTTTATTTTTTAATTTTTATTTTTAATTTTTTTTTTTTTTTAAACTGGTCTCTTTTTAAAAGTTCGTGTTTCTTGTGTTTGGGAAGAATCAGTAGCCCAATTTCCTCCCAGTATTCTAGGATCTTACCAGAAACTGTGTGTGTGTACACATACACATACACACACACAAACATTTATATTTCAGCCAGATGTGAAAATACTTTAAGCTGATTTACAGGATGTATTCAGAGTACTGGAAAACCATGGGAATATTCTTGATTTCCCATCATGACATGGTTCTTATCCAGCCTTCTCTGGGGGTAGGGGTGGAGTGTGGGGGAAGCAGCTGGGTGGGAGACAGCAGCAGCTTCTTAGTACATGCTACAAAAAATAAAGTAGGATTCTCTTTGCATGGAGATCCAGTGCTTAAAGGAGAAAAAAACCCCATGTATTGTGTGTCTCCTCAAGTTCTCTGCCTGAAAATATTTTGACTAAACCTTTGGGGGGTAGATGTGGTATTTCTTTTCAGTCTCCTCTTGTGTTCTTTCTTCTCACGTGAGGGTTCATTGACATATACATAAATCAGAGTAAGAGTTTGGTCAGGCTCTGCTTGGTCTTTCGTAGAGCTCTCTGTGCACTTTATTTTTCGTTAGAAGCTCGTTAGATTTAACAAACCCACACCCAGTGTTTTAAATCTTTCGTCTCTTCCTTGTTTCATCTCTTACTTTAAAATATTACAGTCAAAATAGGTTTGGTTTTTGTTTTTTAGCATGATGAGGTTTCCTGCTTCAGAAATAGAGAAGTCAAATCTCTGATATTTCTAAAAGAGAAATATTTTCAGGGTGATAAAGCTGGGTCTTTATGTGAAAAGTGAGACTGAGTGCACCACACATTTTCCTGTCATTCGTGCATCTTTTTAATGGGCAAAAATCCATACTGGCAGCCTTGTGTGTCAGCCCTAAGCCTGTGTAATTTCAATCTTGCCTAAACCCCGTTTTCCTTGGGAGAATTACCATTTCTCATCGCTGTGAAAAGGGACAGAATCTTCCAGTCCTGTTAAAAACCCTCTGACCTTCCCAGGCAGCTTTTGAAACAGAAAAGCAGAGGCTGTGTGTGTGGGTGTTGTGCGTGGGTGCAATTTAACTTTTCGACACACAGATATTTTGTCAGAGTGTTTGCTTTCTGTGTTTGCAGAGGCTGCTCTTCTCCTGTGGTAAGGTCAGGCAGCCTCTGAGCCCAGCTCATTCCTCCCCAACACCCTTGTAAGACATTAACTCAGCAAGAATGAAGGAAGAATTAACTTGGAAGAATAAATGAAGATTTACAGGAGTTGCAGGTTTGTTGGGAGCACCAAATGCCACCTCCAGCCTGGCAAGAGGCCACCCCTGCCTGTCCCTGCAGATGATTGTGCCCTCCCAGGACGAGGCCATCGAGATGAAACAAGATCAGCAGAAGGTGCAGAAACAGCAAGTTTCTGGTTGTTTTTAATCATTCAAGAAGAAAAATTACTAAAAGCAGCCTGGGAAGAGGCAGTGTGGTGGGGACCTGTCCTCCTCCCCCTTCTGTGGCAACCAGAGGGTTGAAATGATCTCTTTTGCAATTGACACAACGTCAGAGGTTTTATTTTTCCCTAGGAAGTGTCTCCTCCTAGCTAGAGGCTTATGTGAAAGAGATTTCTACAGAATTAAAAAAAAAAAAAAAAAAAGGTGGAACACGGAAAAATCAAAGTCTTTG
>VZTF01006974.1:244985-306718 GCA_013397755.1 Cnemophilus loriae | reverse complement strand
TAGCAGAATCAGGAAATTAACAATCTTGTTAATGTGTTCTGCTCTAAGCTGTTGGTTGTCATTGCAACGCTGCTCTGCCAAGGACAAAGGAATAGAAAATAACTTTGGATAATGTAGTCTATAAATTACTTTCACCTGAAGAGTTAGTGTATTCCTGTGCTGAGCAGACCCTAGAAAAATGAAAGTTAATTAACTGACTGGTAGACATTTATTTCAAAGAAAAAAAACAGGAGTAGAAAAAAAACGTTATTAAGGGAGAACAGAGATATCATCTACTTTTAATTATTCAGCAGTATTTTGTAGGGATGAATCATTGCTGGCACTGCTAAAGCAGAGACAAAATATTTAGTCTAACACTCTGTGAAAAAACCTCTAAATGCTCAAGGCAGCTCTTGAATCCTTTTTCTTTGATTCATGCAGATCTTTACTGAGTTTTATTTTGTGGAATCACACAGAACCACAGAATCAATCAGGTTGGAAAAGAGCTCTGAGTCCAACCTGTCAACCAGAGCAGAGCACTCAGTGCCACATCCAATCATTCCTCAAACACCTCCAGGGACAGTGACTCCACCACATCCCTGGGCAGCCCCTTCCCATGACCAACCACCCCTTCTGTGAAGAAATTCCTCCTCATGTCCCACCTAAACCTCCCCTGGTGCAGTTTGGACTAAGCTGTGGAAGCGGAGTGGGCAGATTTATTATTTTTAACCTGTTTTGATTTTTTTTTTTTTTAATAATATTGAATTAATCTGGTTCTGTTTGTAACAGGAAACTGCTGAATTTTGAGGACAAAATTTCCAGTTTCCTTGTCTAGCTGTTATGGCCACACTGGCTTGGATAGAGCACACTGACTCTGACAAACTCTTTTACTTCCATTCAGTTTTACTGATTTTTTAATGTTGACTGCTCTGTGGGAGATATGGAGACGTATCATGCCCTCGGGGCAATCTCTGCAAGACTGAGGATTGCTAGAATGTGGGGAAATAGTCAAAGCCATGAAATAAATCTGTGGTTCATTAAGCTTGCCAGAGGACCTTGATGAACTGCTGCTCAGGTGCTGGGTGTCTTTTTAGGAGAAATAATTTTAAAAAGGTAGAAGCCACGCTTTTCTTCCTGGTATAAGCCAGCAGTGGAGATGGCCACTGGAATTTTAGGGTAGAATTCTGCTAGATAGAGCTGACCAATACTTGTTCTTATTTTTTTTACTCTGTCACATTTATATTAGGCTGCCTAAACTTTACAGCAAGACCACAAAGCAAGTATTAAACAATTAACACATGAAATTTGCAAATGTGTCTCTATGTTAAAATACACATGGCAAAAAAACCCCGAAAAACCTAGCAAAAGAAAGCTCTTTTTCATTCTGGCTTGGTAGTGACAGTCGTGATGAATAGGCAAATTTTGCAGAAGGTTAACCAAAGGATACAGGCAGCTGGCATAAAGCTTTTATTGACTGTGATATTTATTAGGATGTGACAGTAAACACAAATGAATAAATACTGTTGTGAAGCTGTTACAACCCAGGCAGTCTGAGGCTTTTTAGAATTGGTAATTTATAAAAAGCTAGTGTAGAAAGAAATTGACCATATTTCACTCCTGCAGCGGGATTTCTTCCAACATTTTAACTTTTATCCAATGATCAGGTTATGGCACCAGGCAGTGGCTGCCAGTCTCCACTGGGACCATCTCCATCATTCCTTTTACTTCTGTCTGAAGCCCCTGTTCCAGATTAGCTTCATGTTTCACCTGTTGAACTGCTGAGTCCTGTCCACACAGCTGAGTGCCACCCTGGTCACTTCTGGGGACAAGGTCAGCAGGCTGATGCTGCTGCAGAGCTGCAGTGGTTCAGCTCTTTCTGCATTTCATCATTTTAGTAGACCTGGGATTCCTGCAGGTTGACGTGCAGTTCAGAGAGGTAAACGAGGGTTTAAAGCTGCACAATCAGAATGGTGGCTGCTGCTTTGGGGTGCTCAGTGTGAGGTGCTGACCCACAGCCTGGTGTTCATTTACTGGTGCTTAACCCTTCCATTAAGCCACCATCAGTGACATGATTGCAGGTGACGTGCAAGAGACCTTCCTCTTTTTTTTTTTTCTTTTTTTTTTCTTTTTTTTTTCCTTTTTTTTTTCGTTTGCCATCAAGTCTGGGCTCTGCTCTCCCAGTTCTCATTGCGGCTGATCAGTGCTTTACCTCAAAGAAAGAGCATGAGAAGCATGAGGCAGGGTCAGAGCTACAACAGTCTGCAGTCCTCTCTTTTCCACATGGTTCTTCCTATCTCTGTGTGAGCTGGGTGCTTTACAAGCCTCACTGGTCTGAGCACTGGGGAGATTAGTTTTCTGCAAACTAGCTTATGGTTTAGGTAATTGGTTTTCCGAGGTCTTAAAAAATAAAAATTGTAAATCTGACACAAGGTCAGTGTTGTTTCTTTGCTTATCTGCTCTGGGCTGTTTATGAGAAGCATCAAATGCATTTATCTCTAAAATGCTTGGAAATAAAACCATGTAGCATTTCATGGCTGTAGCTGGAATTAGTAAATATATAAAGGCCTTGTTTAAGCTTCTGGTATCTTCACATGAGGACAGGTTTACACCTTCATCTTCTGGGCTGTTTGAACCCCCAGTTTAGTCTTTAAGGTCTCTGTGAAACAGAATAAAATACGTTCTGTGGATGCCGCTGGAGACCTTGTGAACTTTACGTTACAGAGATCCTCAGGCTGCTCCTTCCTAAGGTGACCTGTGCCAAGCCGTGTCTGAGGGGGACTGGTGCATCAGAGGGAAGAGTTGTTAATTCAGAGTCAGTGGGAGTATTAATAACACACAGAATAAGCTTTGTTTTCTAGGACCAGCCCCCGAAGACGGTCAGACTCCAGAAGCTGCAAACTGAATCCCACGTCTCTTTTCTCCTCCATGCAAATCGCAGATCCACTTTTTCACAGCTGCTGAAGCTGTAGTTCCTCTGACTTAGTGCATGCATCTGTGCCAAGGCAGGCAGGAAGATGAATGTGGGAGCTAATCTCCCCATTCCTGCCCTCCCTCTGCTCGTGCCCATAACCTTCCAATCCATGCAGCTCAATGGCAGCATAAAAGGATAATTTCCCTTGCAGCAGCTTATTTTAAATTTAGACATGTTCTGAAACCCGGGAGATCAAAGTATTTCCAACAGCACAAGAGGAACTCATCCATAATAGAGCCCTTAGAGCCAGCTCCTTGCCTGTAAGCTGATTTCATTGTGCAGCAATGGTCAGTCAGTGGCTTATTGTGACCACGGGGCTCTGTGACAATCCTGCTTTTAAGGACACATCTTGGGCTGGGAGTAATTGTCAGCTTCGAGGCTGGCGTGGGCTTTCAGCTGTGGCACACAGCACAGAGTTAATTTCTAGTTGCTGTTTGGCTGCCTGCTATTCAGTTGTGTGCTGTTTGGCTGCCCATATGAACAGCCAGGGGTTTATCCAGACTGTAAAAACTGCAACGGAGAAGAACAACTGGAAGTAGTTCACTGGACATTGCTGCTGTAATCAGGCTCTGCTGCCACTAAGTTCTAGGAATTAGAGACAACTCTCTCAGTACTTTGAAACATTTAATATGTCTACAGGTTGCTTGTGCTTACTGCCTCTCAACCCGCTCGAATAGATTTGAGACAGAGTTTGATTTAAAAGTTTCTGTTCACTAAATCAAATTAAATAATGAAACATCAAATGGAAAAACTGAAAATGAGAGCGACTATGGCTCAATTTTCCCCATGTTTTGTATAAATCTGTGTCAAAGCCAGGCAACACAAGGGCACTTCCATCCCAGCTCACTCGGGCTGTGGCTGCCAGACCTTCACCGTTTGCCTTTTCACACTTTGTTAGGAGCACAACCTGTTCAGGAGTGTGCAAATACGTCTTTTGTTTCCTCCTCCCTGAAGACTCGAATGGCAGTGAATGAGTTGCCACCTCCCACTCGCACACACAAAAAAACCAAACCCCAAATCCAGGTGAAATTTTCTACCACCTGGACCCCCTCACTTCCTCCAGTGCTGGCCTGTTGCAATTAATTGCCTTTGTTGATCATTAGCTTTCTGTTGTTTTGCTTTTGACAAAAGACAGGTGTGGTCTGGCCTGGGCCGAGGTTGTTCAGTATTTTGGGGCTGAGACAGTGAATTTCCTGTCTCTGTTTTGCTTATTTCAGTCCTGCTTGGCAGCTGAGAGCTGATGGCTCTGTGCAATGAGACACACGGTCCGAGTTTCTGGGAACACTTGGTCACAAATTCCTATCCATAATTAATTCATCCTCTGTCTGTATCAGCAGCCAGGAATGTAATGTGCTTGAAACAGATACTGACTGTCAGAAAGGACAGATCTCACGAATATTGGAAGCACATATGTGGTTTGATTATTGCAGTTATTGTACGGGACCGTTCAGCTTTGGAGATGAGCTGCACCGAGGAGGGGTTTGAACAAGGCTTTGGCTTACTTTAAACTAATTTTTGTCACTCTTTTGACTCACTGTTCTTCATTAGGGCTACAAATACGTTGTATGCCTGGAGGATGTTACATAGACAAGTATGCCAAGAGCATTAAGATGTATTTTACAGAATGATGGGATATCAGGGATTCATTCTGCTTCCACAGCTGTGGTAGGAGATAAACCAGGAGTTAGAAAGGAAGGAGAGCTGTTGGAGGATGTCAGCTTCCTTAGAAAAACACTGGGGATTCATTTGGTGGAAAAATTGAACAAATTTGAGGACTAGTATGACTAGCTGAGAACAATGCCCAGATGGCATGGGAAATGTAATTTGGCAATGCAGCAGTCTCAAAATGGTGATACAAAAATTCACTAGGATTCACTAGTTTATTAAGGTGTTTGTACATAAAGTGATCCATTTTTCAGCTTAAGTATCAGTGTTGTTATAAAATACTTACAGACATATTTTAATACTTTTTAATTAAAGACCCAGAAACACCCACTTAAAATCGCACTAGTCAGTGGCAAGGGAGGTAAAAGTGATGCAGATAGCCTAACGTGAAACAAAAAATGATTGAATCTTGCTTATCCAGTTTACAGGGTGAAAAATGATGTTTCCAGCAATAGGCAAAAGCTAGGAGACATGTTACTTAATGAGGAAATTTGTCTCAGTGCTTTTCTCTAACAAGGTGTAATTTCTTTCTGACCTGACAGGCTGCTACACCTTGGGATGCCATTAAACTGGTAATGAAGTGTCATGCTAAAAATAGTCTTTCCGTGTTCTTTCTGGTTGCCAGAACCAGCAGAATCATCTGTATACTCAATTTACCACTGAGTGTGAGACATGTTTGCGTGGAAGCCTCCAGGGAGGAGAAGTGTCTTTTTTCCTCTGTCACACAGAGCAGAGTTCTGTGCTCATCAGGTGCTAAACAGGCAGATAGAATTGGGAGCTAGGCATTTGATCCTGTGTGTTTGCTCACCAGGTCTGGATTATTGTGAAGTGTGCTTCGAAATCTCAGGCCTGAGCACTAACTCAACCAAGGAGAGTGCTCTTGGCGGAAAATGTGGTGTGCTAGTTTATTCAATTAAATAGTGGAGTGCCTTTGAAGCCAGGATCCCCAAGCTTTACATTTCGTGGGCTGTGTAAATATAAATTGCTCTTGATTAAGAGATGGAGCTGGAGTAGCTATCTAGGGCTGTGTTTTAGGACCATTAAGGATTCCATTTTTAGGTTTCACTGGTAATTGTTTCTAACTAAACTCTCCTCAATTGCTGTTGCAGCCACTGCTCCATAACTGTCAAGATAGAAGGTGAGTGAATATTCTAGAAATTTCCACAGTCCTACAGCAAGGTAAGACTGGCTGACCTTAAACTCTGGTGTTTAGAGTAGTGAAGGGGACAGAGGCCCACAAAATCCCACATTGTGGGAGATAAAAACCAGTCAAGAGTTTGTGGAAAACCTACGTCCTAAACTTCCATCAGGGAGTTCCTTTTTACCTGCCTCAGCAGCAGGCAATGGCAGGAGGGCAAGTCTTGGGGGAGAATATTTTAATTGCTTGTTTGCTAAGAAAGAATAATTTTTTGGAGGATGAAGTAGGCTGGTTAAACACATTGCTGAAAGCAAATAAGTATTTTATCTTATTTTTTAATTCTGGTTGTTCAGAACACCTTTAGAAACCCCAGAATTTTGCAGCCCCCAGGGTAAAACTTGAGGCTCTTTAGTTATTTTGCCCTTTGGCAACAGCTAACTTCACACAGATTCTTCTGCAACAGAGCCAATGTACTTAGCCAAGTTTTGGCATTTGCATGCTTCTGGATGGTTTTTGTGCCATCAGTGATGTCTTACGATGTCCAAAGTGCTTCAAATATGTGCAAACGTTTTGATGAGACGCAAGTGAACCTTTAATAAGATTCTGCCTTAAAACTGGGATTAGGGGAATATCACAATCCTCATGTTCTCAGATCTAGCGGGACTTGGCCCTGGTGTTTGGGGCAACCCTTCCCGGAGAAGGGAAGGTGTCAGGGTGACCTAATTGTGACCTTTAGATGCAGAAGGGAGGCCACAGGAAGGATGGAGAGAGACTGTTTACAAGCACCTGGGGTGACAGGACAAGGGGGAATGCATTCAAAATAACAGCAAGTAGGTTTAGGTCAGATATTAGGAAGGAATTTTTCCCTGGGAGGGTGGGGAGGCCCTGGCACAGGGTGCCCAGAGAAGCTGTGGCTGCCCCTGGATCCCTGGCAGTGTCCAAGGCCAGGTTGGATGAAGCTTGGAGCAGCCTGGGACAGTGGAAGGTGTCCCTGCCCATGGCAGGGGTGGCACTGGATGGGCTTTAAGGTTCCTTCCAGCCCAAACTGTTCTCTGATTCTGATACACAAAGCTCCACCAAGCAGCAGTAATAAGAGTGGCCTTTGGATGTGGTGTCCAGTTTCTGGATTACACATACTCAGCTTCTAAAAAAGGGTTAGCAATTCTCTGGTAGTGAAAACGAATAGCAGAGCTTGCTAAATCACACTATTAAAATCTATGAAATTTCTTGCAGGTCCAGCTACACAATAGTGTAATTTTTTAACATTAGCCTGGCTCACTGCTGTTCTGTGGAGTTCTAATAGTCCTATACCAAGCTTGTCGTGGATATGCAAGAAAATCTGAATGTCAGGGTTGATTTCAATGCAGAAGTCACAATAATACCCAGAGTAAAATCTTAGCTGAGATCAGCTCAAACGCACTCCAAACTTCCACTGCCTTTATTTCTCACAGAAATAAGGCTAATACCTAGTTCACTTCTACCTCTTGTTATTTTTCTGGTTGGTATTTCTCTTGTATTTGATAAGGACAATAATGTTGTCCAGTCAAATTTTACCTCTGCCATTTTGATTTATTTCTGTCTTGTAGTTTTGATTCACCAGTGCAGCATTTCACTAATTTGCTTGAAGATTACCGAAAAGAAACTGAATTTTATAGGCTTTATTTTGCAGCAACGATTTTTCATTTACAGGTCTGCATGTCAGATCTGATTTGTTTGACCAATGCCAACTTCATGTGACAATGACTAAAAGCATTCTTGGTGTGCTTGTTACTGGAAAAGAAATGGAACTGTTCAGTCCCCACTGCATATAGTTTTACATAACACATCACATACCCATGTAAAACTAGTTAGTGTAGGGAATTATCACCGATTTTAATTAACTCACAATATTCCCATGTGTTTGTCTCATTCTGGACTAGAGTGCAGGTCTTGGAGTTTGATGAAAGACTCCTTCCCCCCGCCTCAAATTCAGGTTTAGAGGGAAATCTTTATGTAAATATTATAGAAACCCATGGAGTCCACACTTTGCTCCTGCTGAGAGAAATAGACTGATGTGGGAACAGGAAGGGCTTATCTTCCCAGGTGAAGGAAAATGCAGCAGGAATATTTTTAGCTGCTTTTGACTGAAGGGTAGAAAGAGAAAGGGAGAGTAATAGACCTTCATTTGGAGGCACTTTGCTTTTGAAAGTGTTTTCCTCTTTTTCAAAGAAGATATTTGGAAGACTAATTCCCTCACCATTAAACATCAAAAACTCAGCTGCTGCCAACAGAAACACAACAAGATAAAATAATGCAAAGTAAATTCTCTTCGGGGAAGGAAAGTGGCTTGTTAGATGGCACCTTCAGAAACACCTGGGGTGATCCCACAGTCCTAGAACAAGTGAAAGCACATACTCCACATGTAAATATATTACTTTGGGACGTGCTTTGCAAGGCATCACACACAAGCCAAGTTTCACATATTTGCAAACTTGTCATCAGGTTGCTGAATAAAACATGAGAACTGAATCCACCCCATGGGGTTTTCAGTCTTGTTGCAGAACTGACAAACACAGTACCTAGGGAGGAAGAAAAAGTCTTCTGATTGTACTTGGTGCAGGTAGGCTTCAATGCAGAGCACCAGACAACGTTTTTAGTAATGCAGGTACCTTGCAGACAGTGAGATGTTTGTGATGCATCACACAAAAGTCCTCTGTGCAGGGGCTAAATGTCAATACTAAATTTTCATGCAGATGAAGACTAAGGAAGGAAAAAAATTAATATGAAGGTACCTGAATGATTTCAGATTTAATTACAATGCATCGAAACAGAGGACTGCAGGGTATGATAATAATCTTTGTTTCGAAACTGGAGTCTTAAAGACAAGTTATGCTCATTGAGCTTCTAATGAAGCTTTCCTCAAATGCAAGACTGATGCAGCCAATATGCTAAACTCTGGAATTAAAATATAAAGCTGTTAAAAAGAGAAATGTTTTCAATTGTCAATTTCCTTTAATTTGAAAGTGGGTTTAGTATCTTTTCTAAGTTTCATACATTGAGCTGTTTTCCCATCAATAGTGAGAAGTATAAATGCAATAATTGTAATAGGATCATATTCCTGTGCAGGATCAACTGCAGAAGAATCAAGTGTACTGAAAGCTGGCAAATAATTGACTTAGCAACGATGAACAGAAGAATTAGCATTTCTGTTAAGTTGCCTGTAGAAATACCATGACCACACTTCTCCGAGTGTCCCCCCTTAGTAACTGAAAACATTTTGCTTTTTGCTGGCTCTTTTTTGCCCCACAGTTTTCAGGCTCTTGCCTCCACCACCTGCCAGCACTCCTTGTGCTCTCTTGTTGCTCAGACTCTTGTGGAGACCCATCACTTGGTCACAGCCTCAAAATCTGTGTGGGTTTGGCTGCTGTGAGCCAGGTAACACCCCAGGTTAAAAACTGATCCTGTTTGTCAAAGAGTTAATTTACACAAGATTTACATGAACAAGAGTTCATTCCTAAACCTCAGGCATGAAGTTAAGCCTCAGTTATTAAGTATTTACACCATTTGCAGTCTAAGTAAGTAATTTTCAGCTTGGCCTTACCTGGCCAGGAGGGATCACTTGGATTCAACTGATGTTGACCTGCGTGAGCAAAAAAAAGAAGCCAAAAGTTACGGATTTATTACGTGGGGCAGGGCAATGACCTGTGTGATGTTGGCAGCCCTCCTTTGAGCCTTGCAGTAGAAATGGGGAGAGCTATTTTTGCATGTGAAAACGTGGCCTTGGGAGTACATACAAATATTTAACTCTGAGCGTTTTCCCCTGAGCTCCATCCTACAACTGTGGGACAGCAGCTCTGAGTCGCGCCTCAGTGTGGGGGAGGTTGATAGTGACAGTTCCATCAAATGCAGCTCTTTTGGATCAGATCCGACTGAATTTGCCCTCCTAAGACCTTGTATTTAAGAAGGAATTTAAGAATTTGTATTTGGCAGAAACACTGGTCCTCACACTGTCTCGATTCTCCCCGTCTGCTGAAAAAAATAGTTGAAACCATCAAGGTGCAGTAGGTGTAACTTTCCTGTTCCATTTCTTTGGTGTACTTTTTGCTGTGTTCAGGTGTGGTGTGAGTCTCAGAGGGTGGAATGAGCATCCTGCACTCTCGGATTTTGCTTTTTCTGACAAAACAAGCACCAGGAATGAAGCACCTAAATGGAGCAGAGGTCAGAGTCCAGAGGCACTGGCTGATGCAGCTAAAACTGCTGCTGTTGGACATTGCAAAAAACAGGTTTTCTGATGAAATCCGAGGTACTTGCAGAGAATGGAACTGCTGGAAGTTTTACAGTTCTCATGATGAAGGAAGTGCCTCGTCAGTAAAACATATTGTGCAAAAAAATACTGTTGCTCTCCAGGACAAAGTACTTGCTGATTTTCGGAGAAGAATCTTGGCTTTAAGGACTGACATGGGGTTCTTTGTCCTTTGACACTTGTTGAGAGCAAATTAAATTCTCATCTTTCAGGTTTTAGGCCAAGAAGTGCTTGTCTCATCTGTGTAAAGTGACCCAGTTTAGAAGATGAAAGAGAATACAGAACTTTCTAGTGCAAAAAAACCACCGAACTTCTTGGTCTTTTAATATGCAATCTTCGAGTATATAAGCAGATACTAATTCATTCACTGCATTTGTCCTGGGGCCTGAATAAGCAGGAAGTTTGTGGACAGGAGTGGGGAAATATGGGAGTGGGGGTCTGAAGCAGATGTGGCAATGAGAAAAAGGGAATTTAGGAACATGTTAGAGTAGGTGCCTTCCTAACCTGTGAGGAAAGATATTTCTGCTAGAAAAAAACTCACATAAGAAAAGAAAATATACATATCTCCTTATACTTTGGAAAAAAAAAAAATCTATTTCCAGATCAGTTGTAAACTGTGTTTATATCTTGTGTTTTTTTTCTTGTTAATGCAGCGCTGAAATGCCACCACCACAAGTACTTAAGGTATTTATTATCTATGCGAAAACTTTCATTTCAAAAGCCTACAAAAGGATACAAATCTAAGCAAATGACCCAACTTAGTGGCTGTGCAGGCATATACAGCAATTTATTAGAGTCACAGTGCCAAAAAGGGAGTCTATTGCTCTCATGGAGGGTGGTTCAAGGCTCAGTACATAACAAAATAACAATGATCTGTGGGTGGGCAGTGAAGTTTTAAATGCATGGTCAGACTCTTAAGGACTATTTATGCTGGACTGCTTTGTGCTGCCTCAGACTAGCACTCAGTTTTTTGATGTGCATGTTTATAAAATTGCACTTTCCATGCAGCCTACTGTGTGGTAGTTTTTAAAAGCCCCTGGAGCTCTCTGCAGTCAGACCAGATGAATGGGAAATGCTATTTACAGCATGACAAAATTAGTAAAATGTGGGCTGAAACCTAGTAAAATTGCCTAATGTCAGCCGGGTTTGATATTGTGCTACTTTCTACATGTCGAAATGCTTTAATGTGAAATCTGTCCTCCTCGGCTGGTGAACAATTACCACATCTTCCTCTTGCACCCTTCAGTGGTCTCTCATAGCTCTTTAAAAGGTGGTGGAGGTGGTGCTGTAATATTGCAAACTGGATGCTGTTGACCAAACAAAATTTCCTCCAGCCTTCTTCTGCTGTCCCCGTGTCCCAGGGCTGCCGTGTCCTCATGCCACCTCTCTCACTGATGGCTTTAGAGCTCCACCATGAACAGATCAGGCAGCATTTTTGATCTCTGCTTGTGCTGAGCCACACGTCATCATCAAATACAGGAATTCATCTTCTCAATTTAGAGAAATTAATTTTTTTACTCCGGAGGGCTTGAGGGTGTTGTGGTGCCGCAGCACCCAGGGCTTCATCTGGAACTGCCGGTTACTCCACTGGTTTCTTTACTCAGTATTTGTGTGTTTGAAACCAGGAGGGCATCTATGAAGCTCTTCATGGTGGATCGTGGAGGGAAGAGTTGAGAAACATTCCAAACAATTCCAGATATGAGTGTCTGAGAAAGGATGTGCGTAAAACTCGATGTTTGTCCACTAAGAAAGGATTTTCAGGTGCCCCGGGGGTTCTTACTTTTTTGAAAGTGTTCTGTCCATTCCACCTTCACAGTACCCTGCATTGTTTCTCAGTAGGTAAAAAGCCAGGAGGTTTCAGAGTACTCTCGAGTTGAGAATTTCGGTTCTTCTTCTGCATTTTTTAGTGAGAAGGGGAAACAGAGATCACGCAGCCACTGCGTGTGATCCAGAGACTGCAGTGGCTGCTTTGGGCTCCGGAGCATCCTAAAGGGTGGCATAAAATTATTGTCTAAACCTCAGTGAGGGAAAGATGAGTTCCTGTTCCCCATTGCTAGAAACAAAAGTAATGCGTGATCTTGTAGCACTTGAGCCAGTGGAGAACACCTTTTTTACACAGCCTCTGACGGCTGCACTGCTGACAGCTCTTTGAAAACATTAATTTATTACTTAGAATGCAACAATTTGCATTCTGAGTAACCAGCCAGCCAGGACTGATAGAAAAGAAGGTGGGAGATGCTCCTCCATGATTTGCACTATTCTCCCAGCTTGCAGTAAGGTGATAGAGAATTCTGTCTGTGCTCCTGATCTGCTGAACTGTCTGAAGTGAAAAAGTGTCCACAGGTCACCAGGGTCCAAAATTCTGGAGTAAACTGCACAAAAGTATGTGAAAGTACATAAAGAGGAAACAAAAATACATCTCTGAAAGCTTCTGAAAACTGGGGGCTGGTTTTTTGGTTTGGATTTTTTAAATTATTTTTTGTGTGCATATGCATTAGGGATTTTTTTGTTGGTGTGGGTGCTTTTTTGGCTTTGGTTTGTTTTGTTGTTGTGGTTATTATTCTTAGTAGTAGTAGTATTAATATTTTGGCTGTCTTTTTTGTAATAATGCAGTATTTCTTGGAAAAATGTCTCCAGATAGGATCATAGTGGTTTTTCATGCATATTTTTAAGTCTTGAAGCTGATTGATGTGAGCTCGTGTCGTGAAACTAGTAGGGTGAAATCGTGGGAACATGGAATAAGAAAGGTGAATGGGTTTCCGAGTTTGAAACCATGACTGAGAGGTGGAATTGGTGCTATTCTTAGCAGAGATGCTGAAAAAGAAAAGGAGAAGGGAGCAACTCCACGAGTATTTGTTCAATATTTGCAACCCACTACTTGAAGTGTGAAGATCATTTTGTCTGGTGCAAATCCCAGCCACTCACAGCTTCAGCAGGAAAACACCACTGCTTTAAAAAAGCTCTGCTGTGATAATTTAACTCGTCACCCTGATGAGGCTTTGTGGGTCTAAGAATTGAGGTCAATTCATGCACAGTCGGAAAGACTGCAACAAGGATTCCAGTTGTATTTCAGTTCTGCAGATGGCTTCATCTTGAAATTCCATTTCAGAGCAGTAATGCTGGTTTTTAACATCTCCTTTGAGTGCAATTCAATAGGAGTGGCAGTGCCTTGCTCACTGGCAGTTGTTGAGCCTTGTGGGTTTTTTTGATGCAGAAGTTATAAATCTCTTCAATAGGGATAGAGCATCCTATAATAATGTAAATTATTATGAGGCAAATGATGTCTTTTACACTTGAATCTTCTGCCTAGCTTCAACATGCCCTCAGATAATTTGCTTGAGTTTACTGATTGGTTTGTCATTGTTTTTACACTTACTGCATTAAGAAAATGCCTACAACATCTTTACTTTTACTCTGATACCCATAAACCCATACGTATATATATATGTATATACATAAATGAAAAACTAGGACTAGTAGCAACAGAAAAGAAAAATAAAGAGCTAAATACTACCATGCATTCATCATGCCAAACTCAGCCACTTTTCTCAGAATTTTCTGGCGTCTGGAATAAAGATTGATATTCTGTCTTCCCCAGCTTAATATTGCTTGTCTTCATAAATACTATCTAAACACATCTTCCTGGTTTTGTTCTTTATTTTCTCTTTTACTGAGGCATTTTGAACAGACTTCCACCTGTTTCAGGTGACTTTTTGCCATAATACATACATATGGGTAAATACTGATTTTGGGGGTTCATGGCTGTTAAGATTTACAATTCCTTAATGCCAGCTTTGACTTAGGATTTGCGTAGGATCTCTGTGCTTCTCAGGACAACTAATCTCCGTTACTTACTATGGGGTTCAGTATTAAAGCACATATCACTTAATTCTATATTTGTATCGCTTTTCAGGCACGTGCACTGATTTTGTGTGAAAATCGTTCCTCTGAATTCGGAAAAGTGTGTTGTAACTTTCAACTTCCTTTGAAAAAAAGAATGAGGTATAAAGGGATTACGTGTATCTGCTCTGCCAAAGGGGGATATCAAAGCAGTGCTGTAGGCAGAAATTTGAATTAACACTGCTGAGATACAGACAGATTATTTCCCGTGTGCTTTAAAGCTTTGCATTTAGTTGCATCTTCTGATGCTCCAGCAAATGCTCCAAACTCATCAAGTGACTGATGGATGTGTTTGTAAAGGCCTGGATGGTCATTTTATATGAAATGATAAACCCACTGTTGTACTTAATGAGGTCAGTGAAGCAATCAGGAGAGAAATACATAATTCTGTAGCGTGGGTCTGTAAGCATGATACTTCTTAGGCTTTCTAAGTTTAACGAAGCAGCTACTCAGCAGCTGAACATTCTTGTTAAACAGTCTCAGCATGGATTTTAAAACTAAAATGTTGCTGAGCATCATGGTCTCCTTGGAGAGTCCGTGGCTCTTATTCTTTTGAAATGTCTGCATCTTTTATATGTTAATGGTTTTGACATCAGCCATTTACTTCATTTTCGTTGTAAATGAGGCCCAGAGTCTGATTCCCTTCCCCATTCCCTGAACACTCTGTCCCCTGTAAGCTGTCTCATCAGTCTCCAGCTCGCTCCCTGGGGTACGTGTGGTCTGAAAATAGCTGAAGTAGTCCTGTAAAACAAACGCTTTGCCAAAGCATTTTCCTATTTTAGATGCCTTTCTAAGAATATGAGTCCCTGAGTGAAAACTTGTGTGGTGCAAGTGGTCCAGCATCCACATCAGTCCCCACGTGCTACAAAATGTTACTGCCAAAGAAATTCCTTCAGGGGGCTTCCGAAGATTACTGCTGCTATTGCTCAAATCCAACAAAGTCAGATCACAAGGTTTCTTCTAAACCCGTGGAGAAACGCCCCTGTTTTAAAGGGTTTTATTAATGTTTAGTTTTTAAAGATTCTTCTCAGCTGCAGTGCTGACACCACACAGCTGTGGCGTGCCACGCAGAATTCTTCTTTCAGGGTGAAACACCTGATTTTTAATGTGGGAATATCATCATTGCAACCCGCAAATGTTTACGTGTGACTGCAGCCAAGTGCCCCAAGCCGTGCTAGGGAATATTTCTCCCCTTTCGCAGAGGGGTTAACCCACCCTGTGAGTGTGTTTTTGGTGCCTGACCCGAAGGGGAAGAGGGCAGGGGCACGGCCTGGTGGAACAAACCCTCCACGACAAGAACACCCAGCCAGGAGCATCCATCCCACCGAGGCACCAGGAATTCACAGTTCCCAGCACAACCCTTCCTTCCCCATTGCTGTGGCTGAAAGCACCACGCAAAACACACTCCCAGGGATGAGAGAAAGAGCAAAGCAGAGAAGGGAGACACGGGCAGGCTGTGATTTCTGCCTCACCTTGTGGCATAAATTACTGCTGCGCTCAGGCCGTGGTTAAGCAGGTTTGTGTGGCTAAAGCCCTGTACAGGATTAATTGCCGGGTCTGTGCTCTGCTGTGGTTTGGTGATAGAAGACACTAAGCAGCGGTGAAGTGTTTTCAAAGGGGATTTGAAGCCGATCAGCCACCTTCTCCTCCAGTACATAACTTTCCCCGTTGGTGGACAGTGGCAGCCTTTACATTTGAAACTGCACAGGGTGAAGATTGTATATTCCTTTGAAACATTTGGAGGGGGAGTGACAAAAGGCTCAGCCTCTCCATTTATCACTCACGACTTCAGGAGTCTGCAGAGAGGAAAAAGCAGGGTTGTTGGCTTGCTGCTTGTGGGATGGGCAGACTGGTTTTCTGTGACACCTAATGCTGCAAACTCCCTTTCGCTGCTGAGTGGGCTTCGGGAATCCGGGGTGGGGAGCGAGGGATGCTCCTTCTCACGCCTGGTGTTGGTCAGACAGGGACAGATGTGCCCC
This sequence comes from Cnemophilus loriae, assembly GCA_013397755.1. NCBI lineage: Eukaryota > Metazoa > Chordata > Aves > Passeriformes > Corvidae > Cnemophilus > Cnemophilus loriae. The sequence continues at coordinate 290,804 of VZTF01006974.1, read as the reverse complement.
ACAGCACGTCCCTGTCCTCCCTCCTGCCTAGATGGGGACCCGCTGCCCAGCGCCATGAGGACGAGCCGCTGCAGCCACCTGCCAGGAGTCCCTCCGGAGTGCCCGCGCCCTCCAGCCCCCGATGGCAAGAGCCTGCCTGGCAGCAGCGGGGGCCTGGCCACCAGCTGTCCCCAGTATGTCATGCAGGTGTCCTCCAAGGACGGGCAGCTGCTCTCGTCCGTCGTGCGGACCCTCGCCGTGCAGAGGTAGGTGGGGGACAGAATGAAGGACAGGCCCGTTCCCGTCTGGTGTGATTGAACCCCCATCCCAGCACCGTAATGATGATGCCACAGAATGCATCAAGCTTCCTAAACACTTCCCCAGCCGGCGTGCTGAGCAGCCAGACAAAAGCTGTTTCGAGCACCAGTGTTGCAGCTTCAGTCGTTGTCCAAGTGATTGACCAGCTCGTTCTGCTGCTGGCTTAGAGAGGCAGATTAGTGATGAAATATATTGTTAATCTATGGCTTTGAAGCATGCTTCAGGCTGGCTTTGTTCTCATTAGAAGCAAGAAAGTGGATGCTTAAGGGTTTGGCCTTATCCAGACTTGATGCCTGGGTCAAAATTAAATTCGTCTTTGCCGGTGGTGAGCTGGAAAGTCTTCATGGATCTTAAAGCAGTTCAGAGTAAATACCCACCTGCAGCCACGCAGCAGGGATGTGTTTGGCACAGTCCTTTTCAGTTCTGTTTGTATCACTCCTTGACCTCCCTGTGAGGTGTCCCAAAGAGAGGAAAACCCTTTCCAGGGACAGCAGCCTTCTGCCTGCACGTGCTTTCCTGAAGTCGTGGCCCTGCCTGCATGGTGCTACAGGGCAAGGTGCTGCTCTTTCAGCAGTCCTTTGCTGTTGGCCAGTGAAAACAATGTTTAGGTCAGAGGACCACCACTACAACCAGAAGTGCCCAGCTGAGGCAGATTTGAAACCTCCCTGATGCGCTTTGGGATTTCCTGAGGCGGCTGCACCGCTGCTCTGTGGAGAGCTGGGAAATAAATACAGAAGTACAGAAGGACTTGTTCTTCTGCCTCTCATCTGCCACTCTGATGCTACACTATTTCTCATGCTACACTATTCCCCCCTAACAGAAGAGATATTTTAAGCAAGAATACCAAAAAGCCTTAAACCATTAGCCCAGCAGCTTGGATTACTAATTACAGAGCAAATCACTCTTAAATGCAAATATTTCCCACACCGTTTGCTCGTAACAGAGAAAACGGCTAAACCACAGCCTTGTGCGCTCTGACCAGCAGTTTTCTCTCCCTCTCCTGCAGCAGCCCCTTCAATGACCGTCCCATCTGTAGGATCTGCCACGAGGGCAGCAGCCACGAGGAGCTGCTGTCCCCCTGCGAGTGCACGGGGACGCTGGGGACCATCCACCGCAGCTGCCTGGAGCACTGGCTGTCGTCCTCCAACACCAGCTACTGTGAGCTCTGCCACTTCAGGTTTGCAGTGGAGCGCAAGCCCAGGCCGCTGGTGGAGGTCAGTACGTGGGGCACGGCCCTGAAATCTTAGTTTCACTGACACGATCACGTCTGCTTTTGTACGGGCGTCACAAAGCCTCCGCGGCTCCACTGGGGTTTTGGGGTTTGGGAGTGTGAGGGTGGGAGCTCAGGGAAAGGGCAAGGAAATAACGAGACTCCTCGTTTTGGAGCAAACCAAAACAAGTGACAAGAATGGGATCGGTGGGTTTGCTTCACTGCAAACCGGAGTGGAGGTTTGGGAAGCGGTGTGCAGCAAATTCCCAGAATGCCAGCCCAGCTTGGCTGACGGTGGAAGAGAGGTAAGTAGCAGTTTCTGTGGAAGGTGAGACAAGTGTCTGGACTCAGCATCTTAAATATAGATCAGGAATTTTTCTTTTCTTCTTGCTTTTGAGAGAGAGGTGACAAACTTAGGAGTCTTAGAAACCCAGTTTCCGTGTCAAGGCCACAAGAAGGAATTGTTCTTGTTCAGTGTCTGGCATGTTTAGACATTTGTGAGTGACCTTTTGGCCTCTTCTTGCCTATGTGCCAGACTCAGCAGTGAATTGGACAATTGTTTCTCCCTTATCAATGAAAATTCAGTTTTTGCCAACTATAGATGGCAGCTTCATGAAGTCTTCCAGGTTTTAGGGTATTTTTGGTCCTCAGGAAAAGAAAAAGAACCAAAACAAGTTCAATCTCTTGACACTGTTAATGACCTTTTCCCTCCCTTATTTTATTCTGGAAAAAGATGAAGCAAAGTTAGGGTTTCTTTTGGAATGAAAAGTGAAATACAAATAACCGTTGACAAAATTAATGAGATGCATCATTTTGTACCAGTTGGTGACACAGGCAGAGCTTGGGTTCGGGACAAAGTGTCTTCCCTGTACATCTTAGTTGTTCCTGTAAACTGTGTCAAAACTGGTGGAAGGAGGTACAATATTAAAAATGGGTAGGGGAAAAGCAGCATTTTGTTTTTCTCCTGTTCACAGATAAGAGGACACAGGACAGAACCGACTGCTGGGAAGCAGGTCAGGGGATGAGCAGTTCAAGACTACCAAAACTGCTTTAATTAAGATAGGCTTGCACATTTTGTGTCTAAGGCTAAGGAGATCATTCTTCCTCAGGATCCCCTCCCAAAAAAAGGTACCTGACGTGGTATTTAGCACAAGTCCTGCACCTAGAGCAAGCCTTGGCCTGCTGTGCTTGGTTGCCTCTGGGTTGCTGTCTGCTTCTCCTCTCAATCTTTGGCACAAGGGCGATGCCACTCTGAATCTGCCTTCTGAGAAGAAAGATGAGTGATGCTGAGGCATCACAGCTTGGCTTTAGAGCCCAGCTTCTTGAAGCTGTTCCCTTGTGACAGCTCCTGGTGAGGCTTGTGCTGCACAAACTGGATGTGGTGCTGGCCAGAGCTGATGATGGTGGAAGGAGCTGAGAGCAAGGCTGACCCTGCCCAGGCTGGGGCACTGTGGTTGCTTGATTGTTCCCTGATGAAGTGAGGCTTCTTTTTGGCAAAAGCAGCAAAAATTAGTAGAAAAAAAACCCCAATGATATTTTGAGTAATAATGGTAAACCTGCCATTTGTTTCTCAGCTGAGGACAAATGAAAACCCTGAGCAAGAACATTTCTGATTGTAGTTAAGTGTTTTTATCTTTACTGCTCGTTATTTTCTGCCTTCTCAGCTACTTACACCCACAGTATTTTGGTGCAGAAATCAACAGTTGGGTGCAGTTGCAGGAAAGGTCATGAAAAAACTCAATCCTTTGTTATCTTATGAAAGAAATATGTTTTCAGTTTAGAAGGAAAATGAAGGTGTACTTTCAAAGTTGAGAGCAGCAGAGACAAAGAGTAACTAAAGGGAGCTGTATGCTGGGGCTAAATTAAGCAGAAAGATAATCAAACTTCTTGATTTCTGTCAGTGTAATTAAAGTTTGTCCTGGAAGTTTCTACTTATTTAATACACAGTGCTTTAAAATGCAGAGACCTCCCCAAGCAAATAATTGCAGCAAATCTGAAAGTTCCCAAAGCAGGATGAAAGCAAGATGCAAGTTGCCAGATTCCCTCATCTTCTGTGTCATAAAAGCACTTTCATGCCTGTCTCTCTGTGTTAGCTAGAGTGTGAGGAGATGGAAGGAGGTTTATCAGGTGTAGTAGGACCATTTCTCACAAAAATGCTGCTGTAACATTTGGGCGAGTGACAAGCCAAAGTGGCCACCTGCCCTTAACACCACAGTGTGCGTGTGTTTGGGGTGGGGTGTCAACGTTCTCTTCATTTAGTGAGATAATTAGCTCTCCAAAGAGTCTCCTGACCTAGATAATGGAAAGAGTAAATGGTCATCCGTTCACTGGAGGTGAATGACAAGTTTTACCAATGCATTTTAGTAGGTCACGAGGGGCTATTGTACTTATAAAGTGATTTATAGAGCACAGACTCTAAAAACCTATCCAGTAACTCCTCAACAGGCCCTGTCTCACAGAGAGAATACTTCCCATTCAGGGGTCAGTGACAGGTAGTGAAAAAATGCTCGAAGCAATCAGTCATCATTTTGATCTCTTCTCTGAGAGATCTTCCACCAGGGAAAAAAAAATTGTATTTCCGACTATTCCAAGACATATTAGACTCCCTTTTAAAGGGTCCCCCCTAAAAAAAAGAAAAGAAAAGAAAACAGCATGCTATTACGTTTTCTCCTCATCCCTTCACTGGATTGATCTCTGCTTCCTAGTGGCTTAGACATGGGTGTGGAAGAAGTCTGTTTCAGGTGGAAACAAACTGAGGTACTTTACTTGTTTTATCTAGAAATGTCATATGTGAATTTATTCCTGCTGTTAGCAGGGGAAGCTGCAGCAACAGTGAGCTTGAAACAGAGTGAGTGGTGTGGCTGGTGGTTCAGCAACATTCCTTCCTCCCTGTGTGCATCCTTATGGAAGCAGCAGAGGAGTTAACCAGAGACAACTCTGTACTTCTCCTTCATGCCTGCCACAGGATCTATATTTTTGTCTGAGGGAGAATCTTCTCCCTAGAAATGCACGATGTGCTGACTGTTTGATGCCCAAAACCCAACCAGAGTGGCAGGAAACGGTAGTACAGTCTGCCAGGCACATCCATCCTCCCAGCAGTGAATCTGTTAAGCTTCTTGGTTCATTTCTTTTTTTGAATTTGCATTATTCTCCCCAGAAGAATTGTGTTTCCACACTGGGAACGTGAATCAGGCGCTATGGTGGTGATTAAACCCCTCCTTCAGCATTCACAACAGTGCAAAATTCAGTTTGAGGAGTCAAGGTCTGAACCCACCCCTTCTACCCTGTCCCAAAAGAAAGAGAAATCTACAATATGGTGGTTGATATGCATAGGTTTGATATTCCTTGTGGCAAGCCAGCCAAGGACCTTGAAACCAGCACAGTGAAATCTCAAACTGCAGTAATTCCATTACTGACTTTTATGGACCTTCCAGTTTCATATAAGCTGCCTTTTTAATGCAGCCAGCCCACAGAAAAGAAAAATCTGCATTAGGAATGTGTGGCATTATTCACGTAGCTGCTTTTGCTATGTTTCAGCATAAAGATTAGTTAAGCTTTGGGTAAGTATTGTGTATCATCTTCATTTCAATTTCCACATCGCATCTGTGTTGCTTCCACTTGGCTCAGCACAGAAGCAGGCACAAAACGCGGCAGAAGAAATAGATTTATGTGCAATAAAATGTTAGGGAACAACCAGCTACAAAATAAAAATGGTATGAGAGTATCGACCATATTTTGATATATATGACCATATAAGTCAGGCTTGTATTGCTTGTAAGTCACTGACATGTTTTAAACCAACCAGGATTTGGTATCTGTNCAAACAAACAGAAAGCACTTAATTAACAATACAAAGCTCATAAGCAAAACAGCATGACTAGGAGTAAAAATAAAGTCAAGATAATCACAGCAATATTGGGCAGAAATTAACTTCAGTTTTTCCCTGCTGTGTTGCTGGCTATTTATATCAATAAGGTAAAATAAATATAAAAACCCTCTAAAATGTACACTTGTGCATGAAGTATTTAAGGCGAGCTTACATTATAAATTAAAATTTCCCAAAGCCTTACACTGAAATATGAATTTATTTCCTGTGCCAGACTTTGAGTCACGATGTTTTTATCTGTTTGGATTATTTTTACTTATTTTTCCTCTCCACTGTTCAGTGAAGCGAGTCATTAGCACTAAATTACTGTAATGAACAGATACCAGATTTGCTGCAGGTAGTTTGTAAAAGGATCACACCTCAAGCCAGAAGGAAAATAAATGGTTCCTCAGCATAGTCACCAAACAGGAAAACTTTCATAAATCAAAGTTTGGAAGAACTGCAGCTGCCCATACAGCTGATAATTAAGGGAACAGATAATTAAGGTGTGTCCCTCCTCCTTCCTTTCTTGACCCAAAAAGGGGCAGATTAAAAGGGCAGGGTGAGAGAGACATTTTTGTGCCTAGTTGTCCTCAGCTGTGAAAATAATCCCCCTGAGACCAACTCGCACAGGGAGAATTCAAAGCAGCCACATAGATTGCCAGTACAAGTATGCCTGAGTTAAAGGAAGTATTAAAAAAAATAAGTAATAAACTCCCCAGCACAGTTTTAAAACCATAAACTCTCCAAGATGCATTTTTTTTTGATCTATTTATTCCTAATGGAGTGAAATCCGGAGACCAAAACAGAATGTTCTTTCTCCTTTAAAGAGAAATTAAGTAGTTGTTTTATGTTCCTTGCAACAAGGATTTGCTAAAATGCACAAATCTTTCTTATAGTACTGGCAGCAAGGACGCAAACAAGAGCAACCCACTCCCCATAAAAAAAATAAAAATTTAAATTACTTGTCAGTGAACAGAGTTGTTCAAACCATCACATCTGTAACTGCTCATTCCTAAATTTATAACAATCAAGGGCAAAAAAACTCGAGGAAAGTTCCCAGGAGCAAGTAACTGAACGATCAGATTTGCTTCAAGAATAGGTGAGGTGGGGGAAAATGCTGTGAGTTTTCAAAGGCACAGCTTTTGTTTTAGGTAATGGTTTTGGTGACTTTTCTTTGGACATCACGTTTCTGTAAAATAGTTCTAAACTGCCCACTTGTTATCCATCTCTGTCCTTCCTGCTGGTAGCATTTCCTGCCACCGATAGGAGCCAAAGTTTACATTTCCTAGGAAAGTAGAAGTGGTAAGATTTATTGCATCTGTCTTTTTGTAGACCTCCAAAGCATTTATTACCCATCACGTCTTTAGTTCCCTTATATTTGAGCTTGTAGATCAGGATATTTACAATGTGTTGAAATAAGTACTGCCAATAGCAAATCTGATTTGCTTTTGCTTTAAAATGCAAAATGTGATTTTTGTTGATTTTCTTGAATGCGTACATTTGTCTGCCTTACTGGGAACACAGTCATCCAAACCAGAATGAGAGCATTGAAAAAACACACAGATAGAAAGAAACACAGCTTTTCCCACAGTTCCACAAATTTTTTTTTTCTTGACACATCCTAAAATCTTTTAACTGACACAAACATCTCCAGAACTATAAATTAAAAGTGGCTAGTATGAAAACAGAACAGCAGTGAGCCAGACTAATGTTAAAAAATTACACTATTGTGTAGCTGGACCTGCAAGAAATTTCATAGATTTTAATAGTGTGATTTAGCAAGCTCTGCTATTCGTTTTCACTACCAGAGAATTGCTAACCCTTTTTTAGAAGCTGAGTATGTGTAATCCAGAAACTGGACACCACATCCAAAGGCCACTCTTATTACTGCTGCTTGGTGGAGCTTTGTGTATCANCAGTCATCCAAACCAGAATGAGAGCATTGAAAAAACACACAGATAGAAAGAAACACAGCTTTTCCCACAGTTCCACAAATTTTTTTTTTCTTGACACATCCTAAAATCTTTTAACTGACACAAACATCTCCAGAACTATAAATTAAAAGTGGCTAGTATGAAAACAGAACAGCAGTGAGCCAGACTAATGTTAAAAAATTACACTATTGTGTAGCTGGACCTGCAAGAAATTTCATAGATTTTAACAGTGTGATTCAGCATGCTCTGCTGTTTGTTTTCACTACCAGAGAATTGCTAACCCTTTTTTAGAAGCTGAGTATGTGTAATCCAGAAACTGGGCACCACATCCATGGGCCACTCTATTGCTTGGTGGAGCTTTGTGTACCAGAATCAGAGAATGGTTTGGGCTGGAAGGGACCTTAAAGCCCATCCAGTGCCACCCCCTGCCATGGGCAGGGACACCTTCCACTGTCCCAGGCTGCTCCAAGCCCCATCCAGCCTGGCCTGGAACAGTTCCAACAGTCCATCCATCAAATCCATCTCTCCCCAGTTCAGACAGAAGGCTGTTCTGGGGGGCCCTGTCAAAGGCTTTGCAGAAGTCCAGGTAAATGACACCCCTTCTCTAGTCCTCTGATGTGGTCACCCCATCAAAGAAGGCCACTGGGTTGGTCAGGCAGGATTTGCCCTTGGTGAGGCTGTGCTGGCTGTCCCAAATCCCCTCCCTGTGCTCCACGAGCCTCAGCAGAGCTCCCAGAGGGTCTGTCCCATCATCTCCCCAGGCACAGAGGGGAGGCTGACAGCTGGGTGTTCCCCGAGTCTTCCTTTCCACCCTTTTTGAAGATAGGTGCAATTTTCCCTTTTTCCAGTCACCTGGGATCTCACCTGACTGCCAGGACTTTTCCAGTATCACAGAGAGTGTCTTGGCAACTCCACCAGCCGGTTCCCTCGGGACTGCGGGCTCCATCCCATCAGGTCCCACAGCCCTGAGCACGTTCAGGTTCCTGGGCCGGCCCTGAGCAGGATCTTTCCTTTCAGTGGCAGAGCCTTTGCTCCCCAGTGCCCATCCTGCTCTCCATCCACTGGGGAGGGGTGGCAGGAGAGGCTGCCTCTGGAGACTGAGGCTAAAAAGCTGTTGGGTACCTCAGGCTTCTCCCCATCCCCTGTCACCAGTTTGCCAGTGTTTGTAGTGGGGGAAAACACCTCCTGTGACCTTCTTTTCTGTTTGATGAACCTGTAGAACGTCCTGTTACTCTTTCCCCCGTTCCAGGTTCAGTTCCAGCTTCACCTTCACCTTTCTGACCCCAACCCTCCTCAGCATCTTAGAGAATTTAATCTCTAGACTCTTCCCAGGTCAGCCGTCCTTGCTTTCACTGCCTGTGCATCTGGTTCTTTCCCTTTCCTTTGACCAGCAGGTCCCTGCTGACCCATGCTGGTCTCTTGCCTTCCCTGCCCAATTTCTTGCACCTGTTTTTCAGCTGGCAAATGACCCAAGGTTTAAATTGCAAATTGAGTCGTGTGACAGCAACAGCCGCCTGTGGTGATCTCCTCACGCTAAGGAACCAACCCTAGGTGGTAGCTGTCTGTGCTGTGATCTATCCTTTCTAGGAAACAAAACAAAAAAAAAAAAAGGTTTTGTCATGCACCATCCTTACAATGGAAAATGTAATTTTTCCCCTTTCAGAAACATGCAAACATAGCAAAATTTATTTGCTATTTCAAAAAGAAGCGTAGGCTTATTGAGACATCCACAATTAAAATATTCCCTTGGAATTTGAGATGAAATAGGAGTTCAGCTTAAACAACAGCAGACTCATTTACAAAGAGGCCACAATATTGGCACAATAACATTACAGAGATCAAATAATTTTGATTCCAACTCTCAAATACACAGGCCTCTGTCTCTGAGACCAAAGAAACATCTCTGTGAGCTGTCACCATGGCCTTTCTAAAAGCACCTACTAAAGACAATATCACTGTGCCAGTAACTAAATGTTTGATACAAGGAGGGGACCCAAAAACTGAAGCATAAATATTTCTTTCAGCCAAAAACTAATTGTCAAATGCTTGTTTTCCTTGGCAAAACATTAACCTAGGAAAGTTTCAAGTTACCCAAAAATCTTCCATGACACTTAAAACAAGCATATATACCATTCTAGTCTGGGAGATGTTATTTTTGAGTTACGTGCAATTAAGCCATGTTTCAAAACATTTCACTGAAAATGTTAAAATGAATACTTCAAGTAAAAATAGTGTCAGGAAAAAAAAAAATTGCTCAGATGCAATTTTTTGGGGACGGGCAATACATGGGAGGAGGAGGAAAAATAAATGGTGCTCCTCGTTTTTATAAGGGTTCTTCATTCCAGAGAAATATTCTTTAAAAAACCGAGGCAATATCAGCCTTTCTGTGCTTAAAGCCCAAGGCAAAATGCTCCCATTGGTTGCTGCTGGCACGAAACCAGAAACCACAGTAATTTCCAGCACTTCAGCTTGTGTACAGCCTGCTTCAACCAGGACTCACTGCTGAGCCATCAGCATGAAAATGACAAAATGAACTGATAAGTTTTGATGTGCGACAAGCTATTTTTAGCTCAAAGGACAATGCGTTTAGACGAGATAATTCCTTCCTGTCCTCTCCCCCCAGCTTCGTGGTGTGACTCCAGCAACGTTTAAAATAACTTCTCCAAGAAAAATGTACTGAACCAGAAGGGGCTCTCCGGCAGAAACAGATTGTAGCCTTAGGATCTGATCAGGAAAAACACTGTGCACACACTTTACTTTTACGTTTGTGAGTCATCTAATTGAAGTTAGACCCATGGAGATGAGCAGTTCCAGGATTTGGCCTTTGGCAGTGGTGAGGCAGCTCAGAGTCGTGGAGGTGTTTTACAGCAGTGCTCTGCTGGCAGCTCATTTTGGTTGGGATAGATAAATTCAGAGTCTGAGCCTCTCCAGGGTGTTCCAATGATTTCCTTCTCCACGTGTAAGGCTCCAATTCCAACTCTGCTTTGTGAAGTGACTGCAAGAAATCTTTCTGTGTGTGTTGCCTGTGTGGGGTGAAGGAGCCCCAGGTGTGCTCACAGTGTTTTGTCAAGTCGAATGCAGTACATCAAACATCTCTTTCGAGACTGTGCCAGCTTTTGAGGGTTTTTAGCCTATGCTGCTCTTCTTGGGAGGCTGTTCCAGAGCTGGGTGCTCTGAAGGATGGGGATTTTTTTTTCTGATTCTTGTCCTCAATTTATTTGGGGACAATTATTATCCATTTGTTCTTAAGCCAACGTTGTCCCTTAGCTTAAGTAGCACTTTTACTTCACCAGTGGCCCCCTTCAGTTCTCCCTTCCGGCCTTCCTCAAAGTGTCTTTAGAGAGTGACTTTGCTGAGATAAATGTGAACCCCCATCTCTCTGAGGTGCTGGATTCTCAAAGGGTCTCTTGACTTGTCTCAGTTATGAGCCAAGGTTGGGTTTTGCATCAGGTGCTGTGCTTAAAGTTCTAGAATTCATCTTTGTTGCCGTTGCTGAACTCATTTCAGGTCTTGTTACTCCAGCTCTCTACCTGTGGATCAGGAACAGGGAACACTGATCACTTTAAGACTGCACTTCACAAAATTCCAGGCAGGCCAGCATTTTACTTCAAACATGACCCTTTTTATAACTTCTTTTTTTTTTTTTTTTTTTTTTTTCCCCTCCCCTAAATGGAAATTATCACTCTGAGAGTTTCAATTTATTGTAGAAATAATTGGGCACATTGACACATTTTAATAGGACACATTTCAGAGTGTCACAGTGCAGATCTGACTGCTTCATCTGGCCTTGCATCTTGTTTTTGGCCAGCAGGGTAGTCCCCACCATACTGCCACAGTAATTAATCAGCTCAGGGATTTGTTAGGATCCCTGTGTAGGTATGAGTTGCACAAAAGGATTTGCTGACTTAGCTTTTTAGCTATAAAATAACTTGACAGTGCCCATTCCATTCCCAAACCAAATGACTGAAACCTAGAAACTGAAGCAGGTTTAGGAGCAGGTGTGCACTACTTCAGGAGAAAAATAAGTGCTGTGACTGAAATCTTTACAACCACTGAAATTGCTTAATCTTTGCTTTTGACTTATACTTCAGAGCTAGCTAATGAAATCCTTCTGGCTTTTTGAGGTTAGGCTGTAGAATGGTGATGGCTTTATTTATTATTTAATACTACTCTTGCCTGTCACAGCCTCATCCAATATTTGAATTGCTTGGGTTTGACTCTTTGTTCATGTGCCACAGGGCATGAGGAGCAGGGAGCCTTCAGCCTGTGAAGCAGCTTCACACCACTTTAATCTGCTCAAACTTTCAATCAGGTTTGATGGCACAGTGAAAAATGCTGTCTTAATTCAGGTGCACTGTGCCTAGTGACAGTGACAGGGTGGGGATAACAACACATGCCTTGACATGTGTGCTCCCTCCCCTGCATTCCTGATGTTCTTCCTCCTTGCTCAGAACTAGGAACTATTTCTTGCACTACCTGAGCTGCACGGGTGCCAAAATTTTGAAGTCTGTCCTGGGAAAGTGGTGAACACCTGCAATTCCTGATGAGGTCAAGGAGAGGAGTACAAATGCCCGGCACTTCTCTTCCAGGTCACCTTTCAAACAAGCGCTTTTCACAAAATCTTTTTTGCAGACTTTGAAACCTTTAAAAGCACAGTCTCTACTATCAGGTGCTTTCAGTTCCTCTCGTTTTCTTGGTGGTTTCACATTGCAGGGACTCGTGGAAATGGAACAAGGGGAAGGTTGCAATCAGTCCTGTTCAGAAGCAACCAGATATAACCTGGAACTGTTGTGCATAAACCCTCAGGGGTGTTTTTAAGAAAATGGACTGACAACTCCGAGGAAAGTAGTGTGAGACTTTCACTCACTTTTTAGCATTCTCTTTAAAGCTACAGTAAAATAAAAAGATGTTCAAACGTAAATGTATGTCTCCTTATTTTGCAGCTGAAGAAAACTGTGCTTGCAGTGTAGTGCTGTTCTCCCCCTCATACTGATGGGGTGGAGGGGTGAGGAAATGGCTGTCTGGGGGCTTAACTGCTTTTTGGGGTGAACTCACCACAGCTGGTTATTATCTTTCCTGGTTAAGGAAAGGAAAAAACTAGCATTGAACCTCCCTCTAATTGGCATCTCCTTGTACAACTTCTTGCACAACTTCTTGCTTATAGTAGTGCATAGCTGGTTTAAAGCACTTTGCACTTAGCATTTCAGATGTATTCAAGGAAGTATTCAAGGAAGTTAAAAGCCTACATCCTGCAAAAAAACGTTCATGAACACATTTTTTGTGTTCTAAATTCCTGAGCTGTACATGGGACAGGACTTCTACTGCCGTGTGTAACACGCTTGGAGAAATAAGAGGACCATACTGTTTAGGGATGCATGAGCCTCATCTGGTTCTGCTGGCCCCAAAAACCCAAAAAAGGATGCTGCAGAGCAGATTTGACCAAACCCTGCAGCTCACATTGGCAAAAGTTGCAGGGCTGGATAGTTCTCCTGTTCAAATATTGACTTGTGTGATGAGGTTTTTTTTGTTTTTTTCTTTTTTTTTTAATTAAAAGGCTGCAATGTACTGTTGTAAGAACTTCTTTCACCTCTGCTATCTCAAATCCTCTTTATAGAAATGTGGGCGTGTGGGCTTGATAGCTGTTCAATCCTAAACTTCACTTCAGCAGCTGACTTTCAGGCACTCTGTTTGGCAAGATTAATACCCTCTTAATAAAAATAACCTTGTGTGCATTGAACTCTGCTTAAATATGGGTATCTGAAAACAAGTTGAAAATGGCTTTGTGAATGTTACGAGCAGAATATATTAAAAAAAAAATACTAAAATAGCATGCAAAATGTTAAAACATTCTCTGCACGCTCGTTTACACATTGAGAAGGGAGTTTTTTTCAAAGAAGCCAGTGGGCAAATGCCAGGGGCTGCACTATGTAAAACACTTCTCAAGGCAGCCTTTACCACAGCTGAATAAATGATGTGGTGGGTACAGATAGAGGTGGACGCCAGCAGGAACCGAGGGGGAGGAATTCAGGTCTCTAGTGTTGCCTAAAAACAACGGAAAAACCTTGCAAACAACATTAAGAGTGGTAAAGTAAAAAGCAGCTCTTTAATGAAAGCTTCCTGGTGCACAAAGTATAGTGAGTGATACAGGATTTCTACGATTTTTATAAGGTTAATAAATTAGTAAATCAAGTAGGTACATCCAATAAGAGACCAGTTGCCCCAGGGTCTGTCCCTTGGAGTTGGTCCAGTGGGTTGTTTGCCCTCTATCTTGTTGTGTCTCTCAAATTCTGGTGAAAAACAAGGTATCCTTGTTGGAAGTTCTCTTTCTGAGAATAAGACTAAGCAGAATTTCAAGAAAGTGTTAGAAAGAGTTAGCTTATTATTCTGAAATGTGAGAGAGGGCAGGAAAAGTACTAGGAACCATGCAGCTGTATATTAAAAATCTACAAACACATGAGAAAGCTAAAAGCCTTTAGGCATCCCTGGGGGACACCCAAAGCCACGTCCTGCGCGTGCTCTGTGCTCAATCCTCAAAGGGGTGGCTTTGTGCTCTGAGTTGAGGGTAAAACACCCTCCCTGTGCTGACACTCGCCTTGTTCTGCGTTCTGCCTGCAGTGGCTGAGGAACCCGGGCCCCCAGCACGAGAAGAGGACTCTCTTTGGGGACATGGTGTGCTTCTTGTTCATCACCCCGCTGGCGACCGTCTCCGGCTGGCTGTGCCTGCGAGGAGCCGTGGACCACCTGCACTTTAGCAGTAGGCTGGAAGCTGTCGGCCTCATTGCACTCACTGTGGCACTCTTCACTATTTACCTCTTTTGGACCCTGGTAAGTACTGGGGCTTTGATTTAACTCACAGGAATAAGGGAAAGAGCAAACGAGACAATTAATCGCACAGAGCGCTCTAGAGCATCGCACGGAGCATTGCTGCTGTTTTGCCTCTTGTGCTGGTAAGTGTAAACTGCATCTGCAGGAAACTTCTTGTTTCCACACCATTCGAGTTCCCTGGAACACCAGAAAGACAGTTTGCTTCGGGGTATGGATTCTCAAATCCCAAACACCAGTGGGGACAGCAAGAGGGAGACAGGGAAGTAGCACAGAGGAGTTCAAGACAGATGCTACAGGAGAGAGCTTCATCAAATGAGATGTGCAAAGAGTGAAGGCAGAGCACACACAGACAAAAAAATTTAGGTGAACAACTTGGCTGCCACAGAGGATTCAGATTTTATTCTAATGCAACATCTTGCCATTTTAACGATTCAAAAGTATTGGATGTGGGTGCTTCCCATGCTTTTCCTCTAGCTCGTGGTGCTGGGGGAAGCCCACAGCAGAACACGCACGTGCCCAGGTCTGTGAAAACAGAGCTGCCTTTGCAGTGCAGGTTAAATTGCATCCCAGCACGAGTCACTTGCATGCCAATCCACCCTGAGAGCCACTTGTTCTGTGTCAAGTTGTTGAACTGAGATAATTTACTGGCCCCAGTGCACTGACAGGCAAGTTGGCCCAGCAGAAACGAGGGGAACATAGGGGATGGCTGCCAGAATGGGTGTTTATCAAGCCATGGTCTAGCAGTTCAGTGGAAAGCCCAGGATAATGCTGTGTTTGACATTTCACACCTCTGTGTGTGGTGTGGGAAGAGCAGGGTGGGTGCCGAGGGGGAGCACTCACAGCAGTGCACTCAAATGGTGCCAGGCTGTGCTGCTGGGGCACGAAAAGCCCATCCTGCCCGTGGTGCTGGCATGGCCACGTCCCACAGGGCCAGCACCCAGCTCTGCCCCTCACAGGGTATGGCAATGCTGTAACCCAGACCCCTTCCAGCAGATTTGGATCTGTGTAAGCTGCTGAGGAGGTGGCACTTCTTTAAAAACTGCATTGGTGGAGCAAGAAACCCCCTGTGCTGAGCCCTGAGGAAAGGGGGGCACGGGGGGAGCACAAAAACCCCCACACTTCCTCACAAGTGTCTCCAAGAAGGCTGCGGAAGGGAACCTCTCATTTACACATTTGTGACAGTGAAACCCCTTCCCACCCACAGAGAAATGCAGGCAGTGCTCGACAGGAGGGAATGCTCAGAGTTTTGCCTCAGCCTCGTGTGCAGTTCATCTTTTTGTTGTTTCTGCTTTTCTGTGAAGCAGCAGCACTCCCCTGAGACAGGCCATGTACTCCAGCAGCAAGGCCACACTTGCATTTCCTGCAGTGCTGGGTGTAGATGTGCCTGGCAGGTATGCAAGCAAATATTGTCCAAATTTCCTTTGTGTATGGCTGTCTTAGAAACCAAAATGCTGAACAGTTTACCTAACATACTTAATCCACCATCACCAAAATTGTTGGAAGTGGTAAAAGGCATTTTTTCAGTTGGATTCAATTAGCTGTGACACGTGGACTTATCCAACCTTGCTCACTAGGACTACTGCAGCATGCCAACTTTGGTCCTTAGCCCTGGGTATTGCATTTGCAGAGTAAGAGGTAAAAATTCCCTTCTATTGACTTTAAAAATTTTACGCCTTCAAAAGCATACAGAGAAATGTGCTATTGGCTCTTGGAGAACACGATAGGGATGGTGAGCCTGAGGTAAATGCATACCTTGGTTGATTTAATTGAAATTCAGTATCTTTGATGCCCACTCAGTGGTGGACAGCTGTAATTCCACTGTAAGTTATTGTTCGGGGCAGCAGGAGATGGGTGGGCTGAGGAAGCACTGTGTTCACCTGAGAAGGGCAAGGCAGGAAGGCCTTCAGGGGACTGAATCACCAAATGATTGAAGCTGGGAGGCAAGGCAACCCTCCCTTCAGTGATATAGGAAAGCCTCAGCCTGGGTTTGCCTTGGGGAGGGCTCCAGGCTCCCCTTGTTGTGCAGGAAGGAATGGTCCCACACACAGAAGTGTTAATTCCATCAGATTCTTCAGCAGCACACGCCTTGTCGCTTTTGGAAGGGGGAGAATCCTGTTAGATAGCTGTGGCCGTGCAGGGAATAGGCTGAGTGCTGCGGGGTAAATCTACACACAAGATGATACAATATTCCTTTAGGTCCTGGGAAAATTAAGAGAACTAAAACTTCGTTTTACTTCCAATAAATCAGCTTTCCTTCTCTGGAGGCAGAAGCTGGCATACAGATTATTTACACACCACAGTTATCCCAGTGAGCAGCGAGCAGGAGGGATGTTATTTTTGGCATCCCAGAAGCTGTTTTATCCCTCCCTCTAAAACAGACAAGTTATCCACGAAACACTGTGGCTTTTTACTCTGTATTTTTTACACCCACCAAAAAAGGTGCCTGGTCCTTCCAAGAAGAAAGCTCCAGACACAGAATGGGTTTGGTACCTAAACTAAGAATTCAGGGCCACACTTTGCTTTCTCTTGTATAACATACCTGCCTGGTTTAACAGTGCAGCTGTTACTCGAAGAACCTCATGTTCTGCTGCTTGGAAACCCAACCTGAGCTCCAGCTCACTCTCCTGAAGCTGTCACTGCATTTTACAGGGCATCCACCTTCGCAGATGTTGGGGTGCTTTTACCCTCCTCACTACACCAATGATTTCTGCTGCTCCTGCAGTGTCTTTTCAGAAGAGATTTCTCATATTCCTTCATACACAATGCTCCACAGAGACAGAAGATGCAGGATGCTTTCCTTCAGGGGGAGTAGAAGAGGTTGAAAGTTGAGGGAATCAATCTGAAGAGCTGTCTTAGCAAAACGGCTTAGTAAACCAAAGCTTTATAGGTTTCCCTCAGACAGCTGTAAAAAGGTCTAATAAAAAAAAGAAAGTATTTTTTTAGCCCTTGTAGGACATCATTGAAAGGTGAATTTGTTTAGTTAAAAGCACCCTTTTTGCAATAAGGAAAGGATACAGTGCATGGGTCAACTCCTGCCCACAGCTCAAGAACAAAACCATCATCACTTGGCACACTTCCCTCAAAATTTACAGTTTGTTGTTGGGTTTTGTTGGGGTTTTTTTTCAAACTGCACATATACATGCTCTTAAACAGCTACATCTCCCACAACGCTTGGATGCCACTGAAACAAGCAGCAAACTACTTTTTTAAAAATATGGGGCCAAACTATCTCGCCTCTCCACAGCAGACATTTCTCTTCCACAATAAGGTTGAAATAACCTGAAGTTACCAAACAACAATAACAAAAATTCAGAGACAGTCTAAATTAAGACACACACCTTGTCAGCTCATTGCTTCTGTGCAATCCCACCTTTGATGCATTCAGCAGTAAAGTGTTACGAGGTAGAACACACGACCTTGTGTTCAGCTGCCTGCAAATAATTACACTGTTTGTCAGTTTAGCAACATGAAGCAAGGTGGGATATCCCAAATTCTCGCTCCATGTGTGACAACAGCTCTTGGGAAAGGCAGAGGCAGGATGTCTGATCTTTTGGGTTGCGAAAAAGGGGAGTGAGAGGTAAAATAGGCACAGGCTGCTTTTCTCCTCTGCTGTGCCACCTTGGGGCATGGTAGGTCTCTCTTTTCACCACTTTTCCCCCGTTTCGTCCTACTGGAAGGCATTTCGAGCCCCAGCTGACTCCTTGCAGGATGGCAGTGACTGAAGGCAGCGCGTGTCCCTTGTGTCCCCAGGTGTCCTTCAGGTACCACTGCCGGCTGTACAACGAGTGGCGTCGGAACAATCAGCGGGTGATGCTCCTCATCCCAAAGTCTGCCAACGTCCCCTCCACCCAGCAGTCCCTGCTGGGCCTGCAGCCCCTCAAAAGGAGCTCCAAGGAGACAGTCGTGTGATTTGGGGCAGATCTGCGCAGGAGCTGTGCACTAAAGATGTTTTTTTTCCTCAGACTCGTCGGGGTCGGGCAGCACCCAGCACCCAGGAATGTGCTATTTGAATTTACAGACTCTGACTGCAGAGGGATAAATCACTGTCTGAATTCAAATCATGGACGCTGCAGTCATGTGGCATTTCCTAAGCTGCCAAACTTGTTTATTTAGCAGGGACCCTATGGATTCTGCAAATATGTTAATTGTTGCATCGTCAAGTGATGCAAACTTTTTTTATTGTTTAAAGTACTAAACTGTGGTAATTAACAATGCAAAACAGGTTTAAAAAGTGCTTTGTTTTTATGATTTCTTGTTCCTACAGTACTGTTTCTTTAGGCAGCTGGACAGTAACCAATATTTCTTTCTGCTTCCTAAAGCACAGCAATGGCATTTCCTCATTTGATTTTATCTGCAGGTCCATTATACCAATGTTTTGATTATTAAAATTTTTGTGTAATGAGTTCTACAAATTGGCACATTATTTAAATGCTACAAAGTGATGAGAAAATTATCTTACCCATTTCCTCTTTGGCAGGGAAGGTCTGAGAGGAAGATTCTTCAGTTACGAATCTAGCATGAGGAAGAGAAAAATTAGACAAATTGCAATAATCTCCCTATCAAAAGTATTATAGTACGTAGCACTCAGGAAAAAGAAAATGTTTTACTTTTCCATGCAGAAGCAACAAATTAGGCACCACGTTCTTCACTGAAGTGCACATTCTGCTGGTATGAATTCAAACTTAGCCAGTTTACCCTGCATTTACACCAAGCTGAATTTAACTCCACAGCTTACTTCTGTATAGGGAAAGCTCTGCATACAAAACGAATGAGATAATCAGATAAGTTTTAGGAAGCAGGGACTCATCTTGCATGAAGAACAGCATTATTTTAAAGCAGCAGAAACTCCAGCTTGACAGGCAGGATTTGGCAGAGAGTGTGCAAACCCTGACCTCCCATGGTAGCACTAAGACACCTCTTAAAAGACTTAACACACAGTCTTCTATGGTGACCAACTTGAATTTGGAGTGTAAAGACTAGACCTTATTCCTGGGTGACTTCATCTGCTTCCCTTTGGTTTTATGCCCAGTGCATTCAGCAATTCTTCACTCCCAGAAGAGACACACTTGTGTAGACTTATTTTAATAACTACACAAAATCTCATTACCAAATGCTGCTAGAATTAGAAATTGATACAAAGCCCCTCTGAAACAGATGAATTTCTTGGAATTGTGCATGAATGGCAATACCACCACGTGCTTTGTTTTCCAAACGCTGCAGGAACTGAAAACCGAAAGGAAGACATAGCAGGAAGGCTAATAATTTGTTATTCGTAAAGTTCAAGGTATTATGGGTATTTACCATCAGACAAGAAGCTATTTGATGTTTTGTGTGTGCTCTGTGGGGGGAAAAAAGCTCAGTACACAAAGCCAAATCTGTTAAGTTTCTCTATTCTGCCTGTGGCCCAGTCTAGCTGTGAGCATGTTATTTAACAATGTCCTTTGTAACTGTCAGTCATGGGGATAGGAGAATCATGGGGATATAAAGCAGTAACAGCCTCATTTCAACAGAAAGCTACTTACACAACGAGCCAAGGCGTGTAAGAAAATCATGAACCTGCAGATCTGTGCTCATCAGTCTGACAAGGCTGGGGTTGCTCATGTTTGGCTGTGAACAACTGCTTCTCTTCCAGAGAAAATTCTACAAGGCTCTGAAGATAGATATCACAAACTCTGTGATAGCCTAAAACCTGTAGTGCTTTATTTATTTTTCTTTTTTTAAACTCTTCTCAAAGGTAAATAACTATTTAGATGGAAGACTGAACGTGCACTTAATCAGAGTCCCAGGTTAGACGAAAATCTGCTGGCCAGGGGCATAGAAATAAAGCGAATCTAGCTGGGTCAGGACACTGTCAGACAGTGTTTTAATGCCTACACACATAATTTAGGTAAGCTTCCTTCAGAACTTTATCACTGCTCTCGAATTCTTTGAAAGAATTGCTATTCTTAGTGAGTAATGTTGTTGGGTTTGCCTTGTGAAACCAAAAATTAGGGTTATACGGAATTAAGTGGCAAAACATTCAGGGAAACATTTATTCAAGTGAAGATGCAAGGTCTATGCACAGAGATCAGCACAGTGACTTGGCCCAGCTCATCTGTGTTATTTCTTTCTTTTTTTTTTTTCTTTTTTTTAAATTTTGATGTAAAGACAGCTTTATTTACCAGAAGAAGGCATACTGAAGCAGACAGAGAGAACAAGTACGGTCCAGTTTAGCACATGCATGACTAACCTGGTTTGTGTGCTTGATGCAGCAGCACAGCAGAACTGTCTGGTGAAGCCACCAGCAGTAGTGTCCCATGGATTTTCCTGAGGGAAAAAACGTGGCAGGAGAGATCCAGTCAGACACTTACCACTGCATTAAACCCATGGGAAAAAAGCATACTTGTGTTCTTCCTTGTTTTTCCTACAACTGGGAAGGTGAGATATCACTTCTTAATCCCATTTCTGCCCTAAAGATTTACAGACAGAAGGATCTGCCAGATGGGAGTTCATTTGTTTTCTTCCACGAGTTGACGCTGTTGTTGCCCCACGAAGCCCAAAATTCCATAAAAACTGGATCATTACAGCAAATATTCTGCAACAGCAGCAACACCCTTTTCTGTCTGAAAGAAGTGAAAGACAAAATTAACCCCACAGAAGCCACAGCCAGGAAAGCTCCCGGCAGTACAATGACACCACTGTTATGCTTTCCTTATAAAACAAAATTAATTAAAGAACAAAAATTAATTAATGAAAGGATGAGTGACTTTTTTTTTTTTAAATGTCACTTGACTTCCCTCTCAGCAACTTTATGCTTTCTTCTCATGCAGCTGACCTTGTCATTTACATTCCTTTTCCAGGTAAGAAGTTACATAGAAGGAACAGTATTCAACAGTATTTGAGTCAGTATTTTAAGCTGCAAATGATAAAAGCAGCCTATTCTGATTCAGTGTGATGAGTGCAATGCAAACTGAGGAGTTTTAACTTTTTTGATATAGGCTTTTCCCTGCAGGACTAGCCTATCAAATTACATAAAGATTTGGAAATAGCACAGCTTTCTGTTCAGCTGGAAGTCACAACAGAAGCAGTTAGTAAGATACTTAAGTTTTTGGTGTTGTTTGGGTTTTTTTTTCATTACTCAGTTGTACAGTTCTGCCAGACTGAGACCTCAAAGTGTCGTTTACATTTCCTTTATTAAAACCAGCTTTGCACCAATACAAAATCACACAGGGCAAAGTGACAACTCTGCATAAAGGGACCTGGAGCCAACAGATGCAACTGGCCTTTGATGCAATGGGTACCATCAGAAAGAGGTATGAGAATAGATACTGGGACAGACTCATGCACTAAGAGAGCTAAAGCTCTCCCTTTGAAAAAAACAAAACCTGTTAATAATTAAATGTCTTTACTTGTTACTTTTTGTGAGACGGCACTTCATTTAACACAGAACTCGTTAATTAAAGAAGCATTTTCCTTGCAAACAGAACTGAGCATTGCGTCTTTACTGCCAAATATCGGGTGTACAAAAGTTATCTTTAAAAACTACAATGCAAAGTCATAGAATCACACCATTTTTAAGGCTGGAAAAGGCCTCTAAGATCGAGTCCAACCACTGACCCAGTACCACCATGCTGACCACAAACCACGTCCCCAGGTGCCACATCCACAGGTTTTTTGAACACTCCCAGGGATGGTAATTCCACCACTTCCCTAGGCAGCCCACTCCACCCCTTCAGTGAAGAAATTTTTCCTAATACCCAGTTTAAACCTTGCCCGGAGCTGCAGGGGGGTGTTGTGAGCCAAGGGCAGGGCCCAGCACTTCCCCTGGTTGTACCTCACCCCTCTGGCCTCATCCCATGGATCCAGCCTGTGCAGACCCCTCTGCAGAGCCCTCCCGTCCTCCAGCAGATCCACACCCCCACCCAGCCTGGTGTTGTCTCCACATTTACTGAGGGAACACTCCAGCTCAATAAAGATAATAATCAGAGGTCGTCCCAGCACAGTATGCACTGATGACGACACCTCCCTAATCCACTGTTATTCCACATTTCAAACTTAAGACTTGTCAAAATAGAGAATTAAATGTTGACATTTTATGCACAACATGCCCTCAGAAGCAAAAACAAAACACACCACCCTCAAAAACACAATGCTGCAGTTGCAGGGGAAACCCAGTGTCACAGTTTCATTCCATGGCTTCTATTATTATGCAGAAAGTAAGACTTGCTTGCCAGTAATAATATTTTTTGTTCTGAAAGTGCAGAACAGCTATGAAAACTCACATCCAAGAGCTAATTGCAGGAAAATTCTACCAATCTTTCAGCTTAAGCTGAAATGTGCCTTCCTTTATTGATGGCCCAAATATAACTTTTCTTCAGGGTTAATCACACTGTGTTTTTATCACACAGAAATCCTGTATTTATGCAAACCTCCTTAAAAAGAAACCAGATCAGCAAATGGCTCTGAGCAATAAATGCACACCAAGCAAAACCTGAGATAAAATAGCTAACTTCTGCCACAATCCTGTGATGGAGCTAGTTGAACATTATAAATAATTAAGCGTCCCAGCATGTCCTTGATGTTAACCATCACATACCAGGAAAGGCTAAATAAGCATTCACATCCATCACACACAGCCTCTATTCCCTTTCTAAAAATCACCAATTACTACCAGTTGTCCTCTTTGGGACAGGGGCTTTAAGAGCTTTTATTCTCTATCAACTACTTGATTTCTTCGCCTGGAGAAAAATCCTTCAGTTATTGTGTGGCCATTTCTGCAAAAGCAGCAGCATTTTTTTAACCTGAAGTACAGATACTGCTTACAGTGCAGTATGAATATGAAAGGCAGTGTTTCATGGATAAAAAGCATCCTTTGCAATCCAGAAACCCTCAAATTAGTATCACAATGATACACGGATAAGACAGATTTTCATTGAAAAAATTAAACTAGGACCAGCGTTTAAAATTGAGTAATTTATAGAAGAAAATTAGTAATTAGCATCTGTTGAACAGAATCTACATATTAATTTCCCTGTCCATACTTTGCTGTCTGCTTGGACAAATGTGATGTGTGTATGTGAATCATGGACAAGGAAATCCAAAGTAAAAACAAATCTTTAGCATAAAACCGCTGTCAACAGGACCATAAACTAATTTTCACCAATTCTGATTTCACTGTGGTTTTTATAACGAGCACCATAAACAAGGAACGCAGTTCACAGGTTTGCTGCGCAGGTCAAACCACTTGTTTCCTAAATAAATTCCTTATCTACACGGGAATGAGTGTATTTGAGCAGAAACATTTCTGGTAAACTGTTTATCCAGCTAGAAGCACTAAATGTCAAAGAGTTTTCACCTGCAGGAGGATGCAATTTGTATCTTATGCCACTACCAATGATAATCAAGTTATGGAACTTGCAGGGAAGTGCAGGAAGCATTGGGTTTTTGCTGTACAAGTATTTAAAAAAAAGACAAGCAAAACAAGACCTCCACCTTGTGGCAGGACGTTTCACAGTTGTGTTTCCCAACACTCCTCCTGGAAATTTACAGGAATTCTTGTCACAGCAAAAAAAAAAAAAAAGGGAAAATTATTCTAAAATCCATATTTCTCCCACTGTCATCGAAAAACAGGCTCCACAAAAGCTCTAACCAAGAATTTGATTGTGCAGGAAGGTTCCTACCATGACCTAAGAATTGTCCATCAACACCCCCCCGCCACCTTTCTACCTTCTGCTGGAACATGGTTGAAATGCCACCACGTTGGTCACCAGAAAAGGGCTCACCCAAGATGAAAGACATGTTAGAAAGTCTTAGTTTTGCCATGAAAAAATAAAAGTCCAGTCGATTTTTGTCTTAGGAAAAAAAAACAACTAAAATTCCGATCAACTTCCAAAATTCTGACCATACGTTTGAAAATATATTCAGGCTATGTCAAAGATAACTACTTTATAGCACTTCTAAATTTCTCTTTATGTTACTGTGCTTGCTCAAACTGCTTAGCCTGGAACTTGCATGACGTCATAAAAGCCAGTCCAGTAAGAACAGACCCATGAGCAAAGATGAGCACAAATGCAACTGAGTGTGAAGAGAGCTCTAAAGAATTAATTCTCCAAATGTGAAGTCATATTACTCATTTTTCAGAAGAAATCTTTGCATCCCAAATGCCACCATTCTATTTACACGGATGTTTCTTCAGCTTCAAAGCCCATCAATTTCAAGGATTCAACACTCATTCAACTTTTAGCTCAGCTCTAGGAAGAAACAAATTCCAAAAACTTTACTCTGTAGCACAGAGATACTTTATTACAATGTTTTTCAGACATTGGAATAATGTGAAAAGGACAGAAAAACTTTCAACATTGGCAAAATTACAACTGTTTCCCATACAAATGTAGACTAGACCTCTAGAGACTTTGTTTTGTTACTAAAAATTGTAAACAAGTAAGGCAATCCATATTAAAACAGCCTCCTAATTTGTTAGAAAAAAACCACATAAGAAAATTTAAGCTGGTAACGACTATCTTAACGACACAACTACACGGTGTAACATGAATCCTCTTCCAGAATAAGAACTCTAAACCAATCCCCAACAGCACCTAAAATACAAAGAGGTCGTAGCAACTATGTCTAGAGTGGTATAATCTAAAAAAAATCGATCCCCAAAACACACTGGAATATTCCTACTCCAGCAAGGTTTCAATGAAGAGAGACTGGCGTATAAATCTGAGAGAGACAGGAGCATCAATTCTCAAGCAGCTCCTTGTAGGGAGCCACCAGCTCACACCCTGGGAGGAAGTCGAGGTGCTTGTGACAAACCTTCCTTTTTTTTTTTTTTTGTTTTGTTTTGTTTTGTTTTGTTTTTTCAGTGGCAAAGGAAATTTAAGGCCATCAGACTCGCAGCTTTAAAAATTCACAGACAGGAAAATAATGTTGTGCTTCTCAGAAAGGCTCTGTTCTGCAGGCAGGGATTACCACGGCTGGAGTGGCTGGAATTTCACATCACCACGCAGCTTCTGTTGGATGCCCTTTGCTCTGCCTGTTGTGAACAGAGAGAATCATTTAAAACAAACAAACAAACAAACAAAAAAAAAATCCAGCAGCAAAATATTTTCCTTCTCAAAAGAATCTACTGTGCATTTTTAACATATGAGATTATTGGCATGCTAGAAACAAGATTCAGCAAAGCTGTACAACCTGTTATACCCTGGAATTAAAAGAATGTTACATGTCCTTTCCTATGAGGGGCAATGGAGGACAAGTACCAGAAAAAACCACAAATAATTGCCATATTTGCATCAGGGAGCATATATATAAAAGCACCTTGAGAGGTTTTATATAAGAAATCTAACGTCTCTGATTTCCAACACAGTCCTTTTTTTTTTGGGGTCTTCAGAACGTCATTTTTTCAGCATGCAAGGGACATTTTCTCTCAGAGAGTTTTCAAATCTCAGATTTTCTCTATCAGAGAAAATATGTGACCAGAAGACACTAACGTGATTTTCTCTATGAGAGATAAAGAGAGATTTAAATTCTCAAAACTTTCAGTAAATTTAGCTGTACCTGCTTAAGCCAAACTGTACTATAAACAATTGGCATGGGGGGGAATCTTATTAAGAACAGAGTTTAAGGGAAAAAAAAAATCCCCTTATCTTTAAACTTTGAAAAAAATGTACTTCTCTGCAAGAGGATGTATTAGGCAATATTTTTACACTGGTTTCGATAAGACAGCTCCACGCTTTCATTAATTACTGATTAAAAAAAAAAAAATAAAATAACACCCACACATGATTTTTTCTTTTTTTAAGAATTCATGAATTCACGACTTGTATCTCCATTTTTTCAACGCAAATAACCTTGTTAACCCTAAAAGAAAATACCTGCTGACGGTAAATGTCCCCCTCATCCAGAGCTTCAGCTGCTTCTTCCTCAACTTCCTCATCTTCCCCTTTACGTGCTGTTGTTTTGAACACAGTGCTTCTCTGAGCAACCTCCTGCAAGACATTTTTAAGACTTGAACTCTTCGAAAAAGTTCTCCTGTTGCTCACCTGCTTAAGACTTTGAAAAATGAGAGCTCCAGCTGCTGGGAAAACTACCTGTATTCATTTTGTTTGTATACTTTTCAGGTATCGCTGAGCATAAACAGCTTAGTTTTAAATCTCATAATGATCTCAAAAGGAGTCCTTCTAACAAAACACTCAAAAAGTTCTTCCAAAATCTGCTTTTTTCATATATATTTAAATATTTTGTTTCAATTGCAGCATGTCATGGTAACTGGCCCCACCCCAAGTTTTAAATCACACCTAACTCAATTAACCCCTCACTGCTTCACGTGAATTTCACTGTAATATTCCCCACTCCTCATAAGCAAACAGACTTAAGGAGAACTAATTTAGAAGACAAATCACTGAAGAGTTTACCAAAACTTTCTTTCCAAAGCGTGTTCTAAGGCACTGCCCAGCTCCTGGCATGAGGGACGTGTCTGAACAAGTCATTTTTTTACTCTTCGGACTCAAAACAGAGTAAAAAAAAAATCACAGGCTTCGACAGAGGCATTTCTAAACTGCAGCTAACTCTCCAAAAGGAGAAAACTCTACTAAACACTGCAGCGCATTCCTGTGTGAAGCCCTAACCCGCGTTTTTGTGGGCGATGCCACCACAGAAAAAGCTCACACAGATCTAAGGTGCTTTACCTCTCCCTGAGAGTTTTTCAGCACAACTTTCACATCTTCACCGGTGCCCCAGGAATGCTGGTTCTTCCAGATGAGGTCAGTGGGAGGGCTCGCAGTTACTCCAGCATTTGCAGCCCAGATCTGCCAGCAGAAGTCACACAGGAACATTTTTCGCCAGTCTTACACGTTTCCAAATTACTTATTCAGTTAATGCATTTCTGAATCTCATCCAGTTAAGAAAACCGAGTATCTTTCCAAAGTTTTGTAAAATAAAACACGTGTGTTTTTAATGCAGGGACTTTAGAATATGTAAAATTTTCACCTGTATATGGTGAAAATTACTGCTTCATGCAGAAAGTAAAGTTCTGAAAAACACCCCTCTGTATTAATTGTCCCAGCAATTGACACAACAAATGCCCAACACAAACACAGGTGATTATTTTATGAAGATGTACATGGGAAGGACAAAACTAAAAAAGACTTGTGTCTTTTTGACCCACAAGAAGTTGGCCTGAAGCCCATTTCAACGGAGCAGCTGAAACTTGACAACTTACTGTAACAGTCTGGCCTGCCTTTAGTACATATCTTGAGGTATATCTGTAACTTGCAGAAGTGTCTCCTATTTTTCGGATCATCTCCCAGCCTCCCATAGGTTGATCCTAAGAAAAGGGAGAGAAAAAAAAAAAATTTCCACCAGCATTCATTTCCTGCTATGCATGTAGTGTGTTTTGTCTTTAAGGTTGTGACACACATAAAGCTTTCAGTGAAAGGGTTTATTATCACTTGATCTTCAGCATGGAATTAGAATAGTTTTAGGTAAATTTATCTTACCTTTTATTTGAAGTTAAAGCTTAATACATCCTGCTTTTGAGTTCTGATGTTAACTTAACTAATGTTTATGATTTGCATCAGTTTTGTTATCACTTGGTCCAGAAAAATACATATTAGTAATATGTATTCAATAATTAAAATCCCCTTACAAATATTTAATATGTTTTTTGAAGCACAGAATGGCAAGCAGGCTCCCTAGAAAACAAAATACTGCTGTTAGTATTCTTGAAATAGTTTTACATATGCACACCTGCCACCACATACTCCCTTGTATGACCTGTATTATTCTTTTTCCTATCAACTACTTGAAAAGCATCAACAAATCATATACAAGTCATCTTTACAGAATGACTGCTTTGAAACAAGAGTAGGCATTTTTAAAATTCCCCCACCAACAGTTTCTGATCATTCAACAGTTGCCATTGCACTCCAGACAGTTAAAATTAGCTAATATAAACAAACCTTATTTATCTTACTGGATACTGACATTTAGTTTGTCGTTGAAAAAACATATCATACTTAAAGAGGATTTAATATGTTTTCAACTCATTTATTTATATAAACTTTCAAGCACTAGTGAGGATTCCCCAAGTACAGCTTATTACACTGCACTGCAGGGAGTTGCTCAAATCTAGACCTCCTAAGTGCTAAAAACATGAACCACCCATGGTTACTGGGAACAAAACTGATGCTTCTCCTTCCTTATGAAACAATGGATGCATAGGCAAATTAAATAAAAGGTGGGGGGAAAATCTATGTGGTAAACAAGTATGAGTGTGGCAGGTGGGAAGCTCAAAAAAAGCCCTTAAAAAAGCAAAAAAAGGCAGGTTCTGACTCACTAGAAGTATTTTTTTACTTGGCTGAATTGAGTCATCTACACACTGAAGAGTCTAGACCAAGAGAAATGTCAAGGTTTCTTGAATTCACTAAATTAAACCATCACTCCCACTCAGGTGTGGTAATTACAGGTAATTACAATCCACATTATCACTGTCTGGAGGAGCCTGTCCATATCCTCACTGATAAGAGGGGACAGGGACATTTGGAACCAGGCCAGTCTCTGTCATCTAAATCATCACCATGAGCTGCCTTTTAGTGAAGATAAAGGAGGGAAATGTACTGTATGTAACAGCATCATTTTGAGGGCAACATAAGCAAAAGCTGTGATTATTATTTAGCAAAGGGTTCTTCATTTGAGTAGATATGTGTATCCTCCCAGTATAAATTCCAACCTATTCACAGAATCAAATAATCTCAGTAGTCACTGTAACAGTGGCTTTGGCACAAGAACTGAGGGCTCATAAAATTGTGAGTGCAGCCAAAGGAGAAGAAAGCCTATGATTCAGAAAAGCTCTATGCAGATACAAGGGACACTGGCAATTAATTTCATCTAGACATTTATTCTGCATCTGTATATATTTCTTTTAGGGCTTTTTAAGGCAGAGAAAGTGCTGAAAAGGCTTCTAAAGCAGCCTGGTGTCTGCTTGCAGTATTTCCTATCAGGAACAAACTCATCTGTAAAGTTTTACAGGTACATTACTTGCGAGGCAGAGCTCTGAAGTGCGAGGTAACAATTTGGTGGGCGGGCCACCTCGCAGTAAAACAAAAGCACTGAAAATCACTGGGAAAAAGTCACCATCAATCCAGAGCAGCATGTGAAAGCTTTCTTTAGGACACAGCAGTTCTTTAATGCCACGAGCTCTGGGGTCAACACGTAGCCCGGGAGCTGAGAGGGCGCTGAGGACGCCCTTGCGCCTCAACTCATGACACGCGTGGGCACTTCCAAACCTGCTCAGAGGTGTTCTTCAAGCGGATGAACTTCCCATCCACGTCTATCTCCTCGATAGACACGTTCCCCGTGGCGGAGGCCGAGTGGGAGATGGTCACGCTGCTGCTGGCTTCGGACTCCTCCACGTCGATCCTCTTCCTCTTGCCGCCGGCCGTGCGCACGCTGCGGCTGGACGAGGCCCGCGACACGGTCACCCGCGAGGAGGGGCTGGGGGACAGCTTCAGCCTGGCGTGGGCAAGGGAAAAAACACACACACGTGTCACATCAGAGAGAAGGAGGCCCAGGGAGGGACCTCCTTGCTCTCCACAGCTCCCTGGCAGGAGGGTGAAACGAGGTGGGGGTCGGGCTCTGCTCGAAGGGAACACGGGACAGGGTGAGAGGAAACAGCTCAAGCTGTGCCAGCGATGGCTTAACACTGGATATCAGGAGGAATTCACTGAAAAGGCAGTCAGGCTTTGCCCAGGGAAGTGGTGGAATCACCATCCCTGGAAGCATTGGAGACACACGTGGATGTGGCGCTTGGGGACACGGTTTAGTGCTGAACATGGCAGTGCTGGGTCAACAGCTGGACTCAAATCTTTTCCAACCTTGAGGATTCTGTGATTTGGTTTTACTTTTCCCACTTTTTTTAAAATAAACTTTCTTCCATGTCCTCTTCTTCCCATAGATTTATACAGCAATATGGTAAACAAAGCATTTTACATGAAGAAGTGAAGGCTTAAGTACTCAAGATGTGAATAAAACATTGTCCAACAGCTGATTAATGTTCCTGGAGCACAGAATACTGATGGACTACTACATTAAGAGTGTAAGGGCATTTCTGTGTATTTGTTAAAAGACTGCAAAGAAAACAGAAAACCCTAGGGAGATGTAAGCCACTATGGGAAGTTTATGCAAAAACATGGTGGCATGAAAGCTTTGGCTGTTTCATCCCCACAGCTGAGAGGAATCAGCCTTGAGCAGCTTGGAATACAGTGTAAAATCAAACTGCTTTAAATGACAGCTGTGACAGAGGTGAAAATTCTCAGTATTGGAAGAACTCTGAGGCCAGATGTGGAAAATGCAGCTGGCTGATGAGCTGGGCAATCATAGTGGCTATGACTTTATTAAAATCATTCTATACTTAAAGAAGTTTGGCTAACAATTAATTAACCCTGCAATTAATTTTAAAAAAGAATATTAACCATGGCACCAAACAGGCGTACAAATGACAATTCGTTACTTCTTCTGTGCTGGATCTTCACCAAAAAAATAATGTTTGCTGCCTTGAGAGCTAGTCTGATAATCAGTGTGCTTGGCCTAACGGTGACTTAGAACTGTGTCAGACAGGAGAAGGCAAAAAACAGTGCCTTGGAAAGCAGTGAAGCACCACTAAAACCTGCTTTTTAACAGAGAAAGAGACAAGAAAAGCACGGAGATAACAGAGACACCACCTTGTTGCTATGTCCTTCCCTACCTCTCCTCTTCACCCTCCAGCAATTTCCGGTATGCATTGATCTCCATGTCAAGTGCCAGTTTAACATCCAGGAGTTGCTCGTAGTCAGTCAGCTGCTCCTGCATCTGATTTCTTATCTCTGCAATTTCCTTCTCCTTCTCTGCCAGCGTTTTGCGGCAGTTTTCCTGCTCCTGGGCCAAGCTGCTCTCCAGCTCCTGTGCTCTGTCCTGCCACGCTCTAGACTAGAGAAAAGGCATTGAAAATATTCATGATGGTGCAAAGGAAAGCCCACCCAAGCCTCCGTGTGCTCTGCTGTTCAGGCAACATGGAGTTCAAAACACAAAAGTTACACGTCCCTCCCCTATTTCTGAGTTCAAACTCACCCGTATTCAACTTCCCGCTCTCCACTTCACCTACTACAAACATAAACACCTCAAATTCCAATGAGACTTGCAACATCCTTGGAAAAACAACTACCTGCTCCATTTTTCTGAGGTCTGAAAATATGCTACTGTACTTGAATTTACTCAGGAAACAAAAACTGAGCTTAAGAGTTAAACTGTTTAACATGTGCCAGACAGGACACAGGAACACAGGCTGTATCAGGGGAGGTTTAGGCTGCGCCAGGAAAGGTTTAGGCTGGACATTAGGACAAATTTCTTCACAGAAAGCATGGTTAGACATTGGAATGGGCTGCCCAGGGAGGCAGGTGGTGGAGTCACCACCCCTGGAGGTGTTTAAGTGCTCTGTAGTTTGCAGATGTCTGCTTTGTGCTCCGGCTTGGTGCTGCTAATCCTGAATTCCGGGAGGCAGCTCCCCTAAAGGAACAGAGGTTGTTGTCAGTGAAAACCTGCCTGCCTACCATCAAAGCCTCCAAGGCTTGCTCAGAGTGTGGTGATAAGCATTCCTTGAAGAAATCTGATTTGCCTCCTGCTTCAAAAATTCCATCAAGCCAGCAGATCTTAAAATTGTACACCCAGAATGGAATGCCTATCAAAGAAAGCCCAAAATGATGGCAGCTGTGGGGTTTAGTTTCCATAAGCATGCTTTCTTCTGTTTGATAGCCCCTTGAGATCTATTTTTTTTTTTTAATTAAGGGACAGACACAGCAACCAATGCCCCACAGTCACAAAGTCTGCTATGCATGCACCCAAATTCAGGAAGTCACCACATTCCAGAGGCACAGAGAGAAAAGAGTCTACATGTCTGACACAGGGGACTAGTGTAACTGGTTATTAATGCTAAGAGTCAGATAAGGAATTTAATAAATGGAGTTTTGTGTCACATGGAAGATCACAGTGGAGTCTACTACAGAGCTCAGTGCTGGCAACTCAAACCAGATCAGCACCAGGGATAAGAGTGCTCTTCCAAGAAAATAAAGCTCAACTTAGTGCTAGTAAATTGGAAAATAAAAGTGTACTGGCTGACTTCACTAATGCTACCAACCTCCCCCCTCTCAAAACCACAGCAAAATAGTTTCTTTGGTGAAAAATCACAGAAAAAACGACACAAATTGATTTTCATAGCCCTGACATTAGCAACAAACACTTCTGCCAGTTCAGAAGCAAATTCTCTGAACCAAGCTGTCACTCCTGAAGTAACAAAACAGAGATAATTAACCTAAAAAAACCTGCTGACTGAACCCCCAAAAGATGATGGTAATCTGAAGGCAGAAATAAGATCTAAGTGGCCAAAACTTTCCATCCAATTCCTGTGTAACCTCATGCACATTCATTACACCACCTGATCTTTTCCGGAGACTAACTTGACTATGTAAAAGGAAAACTAGGAAGACTCTTACTAGTATCTGCCAACTTATTTGAAAAATTAGGAAATAATGTTCCTTGCATTTATATTTTCCACTTGAAATACACAGAATTTTCATGTCCTACTAGTACATGAGGAATCAATTCAAAATGTATCACAGAAAGGATCAAACAGTACTAGTATTTTATATTCCCCCCCAAAATTAAAATGTTTTGTTGCGTTTTTAACAAAAATTTTGAGTTACAAAAGCTTACTGCAGAACCAACTCCTAACACTTCTTATTTTCACTCTGGATTTCCCACTGCAGTGCACACAATGTTACAAATAGGCCAGTACTGAAGGTATCACTTGTCATACGTTATGTCATACTTCTCTGGGTGTGAGCTATGCCCTCTGTGATCTAGAATAAACAATTTCTGCTCGAGAGCCTGCCCTACAGATGCTCAAGTATAGTTATTGGATCTTTTTTCTCAGTCTCATATCCCTAATCTGTGCAAGATTGTAACACTAGTTTTTATTTTTGTTGTCTAGATGCGAACTGGATCTAGGATGAAAAAAGACTGCAAATTCCAGTTCTGGCTTCAAATGTTGCTTTGTAGAGTTCTACATTAGGCTGTCCAGTCACTATTAATCTGCTCAGAGTGTCAAGAACTTTTAATACACGTTTGTCTAAAACTGCCTTATCTATCCACAAACATTTTCACAAAAGCCCATTAACAGTACCCCGTTTCAAACGCTACCTCTATAGCAGAACACNAAAAAGAAAGTTTGTCAAAAGGAGACATTAGGGAATTTGAAAAAGTACAGAAGGAGAAGACAAACTCAAGTTGTGACGCTGAACATACTTACGAGTTAAGGGAAAGACAGACCTTTAATACAAAAATCAACAACTGCAATGGAAAGAAAAGTCCTTTAATACAAAAACCAACAACTGTCACTAGCAGGACTGGGGAGGCACAGCTGGTTACCTCTTTCTGGAGGCTGGTGATGTGGGAGGACAGGCTGTCGATGCGCATGCGGCTCTCGTTCAGCTGCTCCCTGATGGTGTTGGCTGCAGAGCTGCTCATCTCCGAGGACAGCCTGGCACTCTCCAGCTGCAGGGGCACCAAAGTGAAGACATCAGTTTCAAAGTAACTTTCACTAGAAGAAATGAATCACCAAAAACCCACACGCGAGGGACGCCACCAAGTTCCTCCCTGCAGCTCCAACCCAGTGAAACTTTTCTTTCTTTAGGGCTAAAATGTGACGCCTCTGTTTACCACGTTGGATTGCCCTGCCTGGAACTCCAATTCTCTGAATATTTAGTCTAGGATTAAAATTTTCCCTTGTAGGTATTACTGAAGTTGAACTACAAAGTTCAGTTTTCATGCTGGCCACAGTTTATTTAATCTGCTTAAATTGAAGAAGCTAATCTGAAATGACCAATTCTCTAAAAAGAAGCAAACTTGTTAAATTTCAGCCAATATAAGCAAATTGGTACCAGTACCAGTGCCCTAAACCACTACTGCTTCATTCTATCACTTCAATCTTGAATAGTTTCACTTTTATAAAGTAACTAAATCATTCCTGCTGAACACTTCCACATACATTTGAGTTGCACCACAGACTTACTGAACTTGATGACGATGATGCAAAGCAATCTAATTTTTTTTTTAACTAAGTTTCCAAAAATACAGAAAAGTATACCTGATCAGAAGATCAAGAAAGCAATGAGAGGTTGCATTTTTGGCTAGGTCTTATTTTAAATAACCTTTTCCAAGCCAGACTGAAGGCCTGGAGATAAGCAGGCTGAAAAGACCAAAAAATGATGCTACTAAATTAAGTTTGCACGAACTTTTCTGCTGTAACATCCCACCTTGCTTTTAAAAATTACTAACTGCAAGCAACAAGTACAGCCACAGAAACCAGGTTCAGTTGAGACATCAGGGTGCCTCCTGACATAAATGCTGAATAACAGCAGAGGAAGGAAATGATGAAGTGTAACTGATTTCAGCTTTCTGTCTAGATGAGTGAAAAACGGAAGTTGCTGGGCATTGTAAAACTCCCCCATGTTTTGCACAGGGTCAGAGGACTCTATCTTCTGTCTTCTCAGCAAGCTTCATTATGAATTTTTATACAAAATATGGGACACCTTATTGATCATCGTTCAGTATCGTACTTAACGACACATGAACTTTCCTTGAATTCACAGTAATCCCAGCATTAATCACTTTTTCCCCCAGATCACCTTCACACAGTGCTTCCTTCCCTTCTGTTACTGTACTTGATGAAGATTAAACCTGCTCCCAAAGTGAGATGTGAAAATGCAAATTCACACTCAAATGCATGCTAATTTCAAACTGAGCTACCTAATAAACCCCTCTGAGCTGGCAGTAATTACGCTATTAAGCAAAACAAAAACAAAGTACATCAAACAGCTGTGTGAAAACATGTTCTCACTTTGGAGTGGTAAGTCTCTTCCAGCTCTTCTTTGTACAGCTTCACTTGTGCATCGTGCTGCTCTCTGATTTCATGGAGGGCTTGGGCCAGTTTGTGCTCATATTCAATCTGACGCCCAGAATCAACCTCGACCAGGCGAGTTTCATGCTTCCTTCTTGTCTCATTGATTTCCTGTGAGAACCAGAAAAAGAGGGCAACGTTCAGTAAATACAGGACAAAAATTTCATAAGACTGTCCTGCTGAGTGGAGAGTACTGCAGGTTCTACCATTAGATTATTTTGACATGAAACTTTCAGTAGAAAGTCTCCCCTGTCTTATTTTGCAATAGCCACTCATTAAAACAAGAGCTAGGATATCAGCAGCAATTTTTTTTGTAAGTTGTCTGAACTTTCAGCAAATACACCTCAGCATCATTAGATTTCAGAAATATATCCCTCCTTTCCTGAGGTATCTTCTGTGCTTGCACGAAATCAAACTACTGTGAAATAACAGTCACTCCACTTTCCCCATTTACTAGTGTGCTTTCTCTGGAAAGAAAGGGATTCCAACAACGTGAAACAAAGCTGAAAATACTACCAGCAAGAAAAAGTACACATGGAACAAAAGACAGTATGGTCAAGTTCATTTGTTACTGCCCTAAGGTTCCTCCTTGAAAGCCCCAAGCACCACAGGTGAAAGGGAGGGTGTCAAGAAAAAGTTCTAAAAGACAACTGTTCATCCACTTTTGTTTCCATTATTCAAAAGGATCCCATTAGAAAGGTTTGAAATTAAAAACACTGCAGCTCCAGAGCACCTGTTTGAGTCTCTCTCTAGTTTATTTCTCATAATGGGATTATGTGGGAAATTACTAGTTTTTCATTAATAAGAAAAGATATGTGCATTGCGTACCATGATCAGAATTTAAGACGAAACAACGTGACACATGAAGTTCTTTTACCACAAGAACTCAGAGTTAAAATAATTTTTCCTAGAAAAAGGAAGTTAGAAATCTTCATGCTAGAACAGAAGTAAACCCTACTCTGAGTAGGAGTTCAGACAATTTTCACAGGTACCTCCCAACCTAAATTATTTTCCTATTCTAGAATGACCTCCCAGTTGTCTTCTTCCCTTTAAAAATGTTAATTCTTGAGATTAAAGCATTTACCTCTTCATACATATTTTTACGGAATTCCAGGTCTTCAATGAGGCTCTGACAACGGTTTTCAAGGTCCACCTTCTGCAAGGTTTCGTTTATAAGCTGGTCCTTGGCAGCAGCTAAAGAAGCTTCAAGCTTTAAGAAACAAAAGAATCCACACAACAATTATGCAGCAGAACTCATACAATGACCACAGCCTCCCAGAACTACAGCTAACTACACATTAAGGTTTAACTTGACAATCAAATCCCAATGTTTACGCCAGTAATATTACATATCACACAGACACACTTTTGCAGTTGCCTATACAAGTGAGTTCTATATATTTCACATTGGTAACTGGCATTAAAATTGCTACTTATTCATTGTCCTTAAAAAGTCAATTTTTAATACATGGCAAATACCAATTTCCTGGTCTCCACAACCAACCTCTTGAGGTGGTGCTGCTCAAGATTAAAAATCAAAAGGCTAACAAAACTAGGACAAGAGGTTTTGTTCCTCATTGTTCCGTCAGAACACGGAGAACCACAGGCAGAACCAAAAGGAGGGCAGAGAGAGTCACAAACTGTTACTTGTCAGTTATTATCCGTTCTTGTGAAGCCAATCGGCCCCCCAAAACACTTCTGAAATGTGTCAAGTGTACTTCGAGTCTTGACCTGCTTTCCTCCCCCTAAGTCACATCCCTTGCAATTTCAGCATCTGCAATTTTAAGAGCTCTCTCTTTCACTACTCATGTTATTAATAAAACTCAACAGTACTGGACTCAGAAACCTACCCAACGCTACTTGTAGTGTTGAAAGCGAACCACAATTTGTTCCAGCTGTGACTAGATGACAGGTTTTCATCCTTTTTTTTTTGGTTACAAAGTTATATTTTATCAGAATGGCAGCTCATAATATAGAAAATTATTTCCCATCTCAGTTGCTAACAGAACCAGATGATTAAATATTTCTTCTTCTCACCTCTCTAATTTGATCTTTCAAATCTTCAATTTCTCCCTCCAGACTTTTCTTATCTCCAAGGGCTGTGGCCAGTGCAGCTTCTTTAGAATTCAGGGCTGCTTCAAACTCACGAAGTTTGACTTGGGCTCCATTGAGGTCAGATTCCTTTTTTGCATAGCTGGAACAAACCAGAGAAAGTGGTCAAGAAAACCTAGAAATCCTAGAAATGCCCCCAAAGACAACTGCTGACTAATAAAGCAATCTGGATCTCAAACTTTGAGAAACACCTGCCAAAACCATTTTGTGTTAGCTAAATTTACTGTGCTTTGCCAGCACCCTTCTGATCATACACAACGCCAAAGTTCCACAGACCTGAGGAAACAGAGCCAAATCCTGTCTACACAACAATACCTGCCATCACAGAAACTGCCCTGGTGCAGAGGTGATGTGATTTCCTTACAAAGGCAAGCACATAAGCTTTCCAAATTACCTTCAAATTTAGTTTTTCTGTCTAGACAAGTGGTCAAGCAGTATCTAGGCATTTATTTCTGAAATCAGCATATTCAAACAGAGAAATCAAATGGGAAAAAAGTAAAGTAATGCCACATAAAAACAAGTTTATTACCCACAAGTAATGCTGTAACAGACTATTACCAAAAACAGGAGAAAGGAAATGCATATTCATGAATCAAAATCTATCTTGTCCTTAGATGGCATAAGCAGCCACTAAATGTACAACAAGTTCTTCCACAGTGGAGTTTATTCTTTTTCTCCCAGTGATATCCACATTTGTCTATCAAGAGCAGAAGCATGCCTAAGTTCTAGATGGTTTTAATTGAACTATGAACTTTTTAAAGGAATGGACATATTTAGGCTCGATAATACCACAGCTGGCACATCCTTCTTCAGTTCTCACACTTTTCTTTCCAGATGTAAAATTAAAAAAAAAAAAAAAAGGCACAACAACACTATGCTGAGAAGAATTAAAATTAGATAAAGATCGATTCAGAATACACCCACTACTCTTTTTAATCACTGTACAGCTTACAAAACACAACAGCAACGCTTCTCAACAAAATGAGACCTAACACAAAATCAACACAATTTAAAAAGGAGTTTGAAATATGCTTTTTTTTCCCCAGGATTACCTGCACTTGACATGATGCTCAGGAGAAGTGCGTGCACACAGAGGGATGCAGGGATGGAATGCATGTCTGGAGGTTTCAGCTCCACAGCCACACCACATGGCAGGCTTTACGCAACAGACTTAGCGCTCGCTAATCCCGATCCCGTGGGATTAGCACCTGCTCCCCCATGGCATCCAAGGGGCAGGCTGGGAGCCCCTGAGACACACAAAAACACACTCTTCTGCACTCAGCTGCTTCCTGCTGCTCAACGGGCTATCCACTCCCTCCGTGGCATTTCACTCCTCAGACCCACAGCTCAGACAAAAGCGCAGGACTTTAGGGTTTGGACACATGGGTTCCTGCTTCCAGCTCTCTGCATTATTCACTGGAGGTTCTGTCCTGTCCTTCCTCTCCCACCCAGGCCTGCTGGAACCTCAGCATGCAAGGAAGGTATGCAGCAGAAGAGGAAAAAGAAGGTAGGGAAGGTATCTTGCCCTAGTACATCTGTAAAAAACCCAATCTCTCCATCCCCTGTTAGGAAGTATGAGGGCCCACAGCACACATTTGTTGTTTGATCACTGGTGGAAAAAAGCTTTAATCAAAACATGAAGAAATTGCTTCTCCCATGCTGAAACCAGGCCTACCAAGTCAGACCCTGAAATGAG
Organism: Cnemophilus loriae; assembly: GCA_013397755.1. NCBI lineage: Eukaryota > Metazoa > Chordata > Aves > Passeriformes > Corvidae > Cnemophilus > Cnemophilus loriae. Next base: position 251,894 of record VZTF01006974.1, on the reverse strand, counting down.
GAAGTTGAAGAGCCAGAGACAGTGTGCTGCTTCCCAGTATGCCCCAAATTATCCTGGACTCTGAAACAGGGAGACTCCCCAAAATATGCCACTATCCAAAGTGTGTGGATACCTTAAAACTACTCGGATTTTAAGTTCCTTTAATGCAAATACCTTTTTAATGGATTTACAGACTGGAAGGCAGCTGAGAAGAGCATTCTTGCCATGCATCAGAGAAAAAAGAAGAGAAAAAAGGGTATATAAAATGGACTAGCAACAACAGCATGATTAAAACCCAATGTAGTACCTATACAACAAAAAGTAAGTATTACCAGCTAGATCAGCCCTTTCTGGCTTGTTTGCAACAAGACTGTCTGTGAAGCCACACTATAATTTAATGCAACAAAAGCCACAGCAGGGGGGGTGGTGGGTGGGTGGAGAATTAAAATTAAGCACTATTAGTTGTTAGCGTCATGAGTTGCCTAACTGTGAGACAGCTCATCTGAACACATTCTCAGAGGGAAAACAGAAACTGGAGCCCAGCACTTCAAACGCTGAAAGCCAGATGAAATCTCAGCAACTCAGCAGTGTCATCCCAGCCCTAAAGGGAATACAGGAAAGGAGGGAAAGATCAGAAAAGCCTCTGTGATTTATGAAAACAAACACTAATGTATACAACACATACTTCACCCTTACACCCACTAATTTTCACCAGGAAGAACTGCAGCCTCTTGACAATAGCTGGCTTCTTCCTCCCCAGAAAACCAAAGCTACATCTGAATACAGCAAATGAAAAAACCTCAAACACCTTCCTGTTGCAGTGCTCAGAAATTAGCTAGAACTGTACTCCTTTTTAAGCAGTTTGACTCACGGAAGGAAAATTAAAGCAAAGAAATAATTGCTGACTTGCATCTTTTTCAAACAAGCAACTTGGTTTTCTCTCTTTTGACTTCAAAGTGTGTGGATCTTACCCATGGAATTGGTAACAACAACCTAGAATTTCCTGTAATCTCCTTAAACTTCTTGCTAAGTTAACAGACAAGCCATACGAAAAAAAACCCAAAAACCCCCAAACAAACAAACAAACAAACCCACCACCACCAAAAACCCCAAAGAAATCATTTTCTAGCTGTTTAATAAGTTGAACTGACCATCTGGAGCCAGACAAACCACACACCTAATGCAAGGCAAGCAGTCGGCAGCCAGATCTGGGGAGGTATAATTCAAAAGTTCCTTTGAAACTGACCAAGTGTGAGATGCCACCACCCTACAGTAGATTCTTCTCACCTCCCACACCCCACCCATTCTTTTCTGTCACTACTTAAGAGTCTGATCACAAAGCTGAGCACTACCAACATTAATCAGACCCTCTTCGAAAAGCCTTGGCTTTCAGCCAAATCAGGACACAGATACACACGCGTTGTAATTCCTGATAATGCAGCCTATATTTAGATCCATATAAAATTACATTTACTGCACAGTGGGCTGGTTTTCCACTCCAGTTGTGGAGAAATATGAAAATAAAAAAAAAAAACAAAAACAATCCAACTACAGTCATTAATGCTTTGTGTTTTATTTAGCTAACCGTCAGTTTCCCACATTTTTTCCTTATGGCAGACAAAATGCTAAGGCTGTGTTTTGCAAGAAAGTGACTTAAAAATAACGTAAGAAAGACCTGTCTAAGGGCACCCAAATTTCTGAATAGAGATCAACATGAAAATAAGAGTAACTGGACAGGGTTGGCTTCCCTGTAGGTAAATACATGTAACGTGGTTTCAAACTTGTCTCATGTCACCCATTTTATTTGAATGTAGTGTTTGAAACCAACAATAACACATCATCTCTGGTGACACACTTCTCAGCTGTGACCTGCCTGAAGTCACAAATCCAGCCTGAAGTTCACGGTCATCTATGTGAATCCCATGACTATAACCCCATCTCTAAGCAGAATCTACACAAACATATATCAAGCCACTGCCCATTACCCTGTCATCATTACATGTCCATGTATTTGAGACCAAATATTTATGTCCTACACTGCACAGAAGACATGCGTACTTCTATAAATTCATATATTTCAGTGGCTTAAATTTTTTTGCAACAAGTTAACCACCCCACTCTTTCACCCTCTGGGTGCTCCATGGTGCACATCAAAACAGCGACAGATTTCAGATTAAAGCTCTGGAGTTGCCCAGACTCCAACCTTTGCCTCATTTTTCAAGATCACCTACAATAACAAAATTATGCCTCAAAAATTTTCAAGTCAGCTTCCTTTCCACAGCTCCTTACAGCACATATGCACCCTGGAAAACCCTGGAACAGGTGTCACATCTTTGCCTGCACCAGCACCACATGGGTCTGTGTAGTTGCTCAGGGCACCAGCTGCAGAGTGCCACACACTTGCACAGTAATTCAAGCCACAGGCTGATGGGAAGCTGTTCCTGATATTTATTTTACTGCTTAATCGCAATGCAGAAATGTACTTCAGAATGTGGATGGGAAGGAAGGCCAACTGGATATTCAAAGCAAGACAGATAGATAAATAATCTCTTTGACATTTAAAATTAAGATTTAGTTCCTTGCCACAATTACATTTGCTATTAATGCTTGCACTCCAGAAAACACCTGAAGATAATAAAGGAAGATTAAATCCTTTACCAACATCTTCAATAAAACACACAATTTCCTTCGAAGTTACTTTAACCACATTGTCTCCTCTTCCAGGAGAGCAGATGTCTCTCAGCACTGGAAAACTGCCACAGTGAAACCTCAGCCTGCCAAAAACAAATGTAAACAATGGGTTTCCTCAATGAACTAGTGTTAACACCAGCTTATGCCTCCTAAAGAACACAATTTCCTCACGCGACCAACCAGAACGCAGACAAGTCCAGCCGGGGATTTTCGACCCACCGTACATCTAATTAAGTCCCCATCGCAAACATTCTTTGAAATAAATTTTCTAATCTTGGAAACCATTTCCAACAATGGAAAACTATGCTGAAACCTGACCCATCAGCAGAGCCACACAACGCAAGAGCCAGCCTGGCTTTCTGAACGGCCCTTGTTCAACACGACTTGGTGACACAGCTGTGCCAAACTTCACAATGTGCACCCTTGTTAAGTTAATTGCTCCAGCGACACAAGAGGCTTTTCCCCTCCACCATCCTGGCTCTGCAGTTCTCCCTGGTGTGCAGTTGTGGCAAGTGATGAAGCCGTGACACATTTCCCCTCAAAAGCAGAAGCTTTATCCAGTCTGCAGGATGTGATGGAGCAACTGGGACCTGACGCTAAAATGATGACATTATGACATGCCCAAAGACCACATCTTTCACTGCTTTGTATGCCTTCTCTATTTAACCCTTTTCTCAAGAAATATGAAACTTGAAGCAATCTGAACTCCCAGCCACGGCAACTCTGCTCTGTTGTAGGAAGTGCACTCTACCTAAAAATAACAGAGTAATTACCCCAAAATAATTTGTTGCTAATTGTATCATCACACACCTTGAGACTTCATGATCCAGCTCTCTACAGGCAACTAACTACCTGCTTTCACCTTCATTGTTCATGAGCAAGTCCAGCAGCTGGAAATATCCACAGACATTTTTTCTGATGTCTTCCACAGCCCTTGATTGCAAAATTGTAGCAGTCACAATTAACTACACGACTTATTTACAGGAAGGAAGTAGAGGCTATATCTCTACAACAGCCATCACCAATAACAAAGCATACAGTAAAGTCTTGCCTAATCACCAGTGAGAAAATGAACTGGAAATACTGTGAAACCGGTACGGTCTCTCAAATCTTTCTCAAACTATGGAAGAGAGATCTCCTTCTTCTCCACCTCCCAAGAGTTCTCCAAGAATTCTATATACCTAAACTCAAATTACATGGGTTTTTTTTTCCCCAAGTCTTGAGATACATAGATTTATTTTCCCTTATCTCCATTCTGCCCATCACAAGCTTCCTACTTACACAATTGTATCATTTTCCCATCTCCTCCCCAGAACAGAAATAGGGAAGCTGGTTTTTTTTTTTTTAATCTCACTTTTTTTCCCCCCTAGTTTTTCAAAGATTTGAAGTATCACTGAAAACCTTCATATTTAGCTACAGCAGAACCCACTGCATAGCAGGCACTTTAGAAAGAGAGCATGCAACAAGTCTGCTATATATAGGAGTGTCAACTATAGAAACAAATTTTTGTTGAGGGCTTAAAGTATGAACAGAGCAAGCTTTTAGGTGCATCACACCATATAGATGGCACTGAAGTCAGCAAACCCAACAAAGAGGTGACTGGATCTTTAATTTTTACAAAGAAAGAATAAGACAAGTCCTACAGCACTTTGAGAGTAACTAGAAGCTTGAGTTTGATGCACTGATTCGAAGAGTGACTGAAGGATGACTGGGATACAATGGATGAAGCAATTAAGACGGATGATGTGCTAACCAGAGAAAGCAGAGTTGCACAAGAATAACACCTGCAAAAATATTCAAATAGCACAAGAAGGCCAGCTAGACCACGAATGATATTGCCCAGCTTCAGATAACATCTTTGCTCCCTCCACAGACCCAGAACACCTTGAGAGCCATTTCTCCTCACATTTATCTCCACTGGCTCTGAAGAGAACCAAAGCCATCACTAATTTGAGTGTCATGGCAGTATACCTAAACCACACAAACCAAACATGCCAGAAAACTCTTTTTTTTTTTTTTTTTTTTCCCCCAAGTGGCTCTGTTAGATCCAAACTACTACATACTCACATTTAAACTAAAGCCAGCACATTACATCACACTGCAGTTCAGCTTTCAAGAGGGCAAGGAAAATTCTGTTGAGAGCACACATTCTCATCTTACCTTGCAAACCTTTAAAGTACTCCCATGCACACTTGTGCGAAGTGCTTTTAAGAGTATTTTTTGTCAGGTTATAATGTGACTTAACAGCTTTAAGAAGCCATGAGGGAACGTGCTCCAGTTCAAGTGAAAAACCCCTTTGCTCCTTTTTAAGACTTTGCAAATAGAATTACAGATAAGCTTAGATACCCCCAAGATATCCATCTTAACAACACTCAAAGACGACTAAGAAACTGCACGCCCATTGTGAGGTCTGCCACCAAACAACATCAAAGAGCCACAGACCAGTGGAATCCAGGAGCCTCAAACAGCATTAAGTGTTTGTTTTACTAAACTGTCCAGGAGTTCTTGGTAATCAACCCCCTACCCCCACCAAATCACCATTTTGCCAAGTATCCCATCACAGGCAAACCCAAGACAGAATGTGCAGATGTCCATGTCCACATTATTAATGCCTTGGTTCCAGCCACAAAAAGGGAATCCAGACTGCATTTAGAGCCCAATCCCCCACATGCAGTCTTGTGAGAAGCGAACACAAGTGTGTGTCTTCCTCAATAAAACCACTAAGAGATGGAAATTCCTGGCTTGACCTTGGAGTCAAATAATGTTGGTGCCTGTCTGCAGCTACACCTGGCTTTCCCTGTCACTGTCAAGGACCACTGTGATTTAAGACCTCTACAAGGCAATAAGACGTAACCTCAAGAACGACCAGTCTCACTAATTAGAAGCTCACATTTAGTTTTTTAAATAACAAAGAGTCCAAAAGATACCAGAGCTGTCTGCAGACGCATGACAACATCAATATGCTGGTCACACATGAAGTATCTTTTTCATCATGAAAAATCAGAGCTGAGAGGGTATTTACGACACAGTAGCAGGGGAAGATTAACAACTCTGGAGGTTTTCCCCCCCCCAGTACTGACATACCTTGTGATTCCAAGACTAAAGCGCAAATGCGTAAAACTGCAGCACTCACAGAAATCAAATTCAAGGTAAACACAAACAGGGAACGAAGTAAACAATTGAATCAAGTCGAATGTGTAAGAAGCAAAATCTAGTGTCACAAAATCAGTTCCCTGCAAGAGCGGGGATCTTGGCACTGTGCCATAAAGCCGTCAATCTGCGGGATGTGTGGACACAAATTCTGCCTCTTGTAACATTTGAAAATCCAGGAAGGCAAACAGAAATTACCGTTCTCTTTGGTTTTAAGTATGCTCCACGTATTACACAGTGAGTATTTCCATTTTATGAAATTAATGTGTTTCAGAAAAGTTCTGTATTTCATTCCGAAGCAGACTGAGCCTTTCAAAGATAGCGCCCTGTCTGTGAAGCGGGCGGTGAATACTCATGGAATTACAGAATGTTAAGGGACTGGAATGGACTCTAAAACCCATCTAGCCCCAAGTCCTCAGCCAGGGGCAGGGATGCTCCTCACTCGAGCAGAGCGTTCAGAGCTCCATCTAGCCCGGCCTGGAACACTTCCAGGGACGGGGCATCCCCAGCCTCCCTGGGCAACCTGGGCCACGGCCTCACCGCTCTCATAGCTAAGAATTTCTTCTCAATATCCCATCTAAACCTGCTCTTCACTAGTTTAAAGCCATTCCCACCTTGTCCTATCACTCCATGCCCCTGTCAAAAATCCCTCTCCAGCCTCCTTTAGTTACAGGAAGGTGCTCTAAGGTCTGTCTTACTGCGGGTAGCAATCAGAGCACTTCACCTCGTTTTTTTAAGAGCAAACCTCCCTGTACAACCTGTTCCAGCGCCTCACCACCCCCACAGTAATGAATTTCTGCCTAAAATCTAACGTATCTAACCAAAACCTCCCCCTCTTTCCGTCGGCACCGGCTGGAGCCATCCCGACGGGCACCCGAGCGCCGGCCCGGCCGCAGATGCTGCGGGGACCGGGGCACTCGCAGCCGGCAGGGGCGGCGCTCGGGGCCGGCGCTTCCCGCCGGGGCGGAGCGGCGGCAGCGCTGCCCGTGCCTCATTCATTCCCTCATTCATTCCCGGCCGCGCAGCCCCCGGCGGAGCGCCCGCGGGACGGGCGGGCGGGAGCGCAGGGCGCGCACCGCGGCTGCCTCC